>VXAX01000284.1:50310-105442 GCA_013399835.1 Leptocoma aspasia
ATATGCTAGTAGTCTCATGGGTGAGTAATTTCTATTTGACATTTCAAGAGCTTAAGAACAACACTAGGTATCTGGAGCTGATATTGAAGCAGGGTTTTAACCTCTTCCTCATGTATTTATTTCTGTTGCTTTAGCAGATAGTAAACATTCAGTAATCTTGGAATCCAATGTGATAAGATTCTTTAATTTTCCATCACAAGCCAGGCCATCTAGCCCACAAAGTCTGATTTAATGTACAGAAAAAAAATAAAAAGGAAGATAAAAGAACTGGATTTGTTTTCATAGTGATAAAGTTTTATGGACAAAGCACACTCTATGTGGCACACTTTTGTGGAAAAAAGGAACGAGCTCTCCCCTGCCAAGCAGTACAACAGATGAACAAATAACCTGCTCATTTATCAGAGCTGGGAATGCAGGGGAAGGCATTCCCAGCAAGGAATTCCCAAACTCAGGCTAATGAGCACTCTTTCTGCACCTAGTAGACAGATCACAAATGGGTGTTAACACTGTTCTCAGTCTGTTGCATGTGCATGGAATAACTGGGGGGCGTTCAGTTTGAATCAAGCAAGATACTCTGCATTTTTAGCATGTTTTGAAAAGGTAGTTTACAGCATCTGGAAAATGTAGACTGTAGATTTCTGTCAGCTAAGAACTGTGCTATTACTTACTGACTAGAAACCATTTTGATGCTAACCAGCTCAGCTGAACAAGATTTTAACTCCAAATAACAAAAGTAACAGTTTTCTGCTATGCCAGTTTGTTGCTTAATAGGGTCAGTAATCTACATAATATCTTATTTTCTATGTAATGGGAATTTTAAAATAGTTAAAAGAATGCAGGAATAGACAGAAAAAAATAATTTTCTCCAGTCACTTTAACTACCCCAATAGACAAAAAGAATGACTATTCATAGTGTCAAGCAATATCAAGCAATCTGTTCTGGGGCATGGAATAACTCTGTTGTTTTTTTTTTCTGATGGGAACATTTGTCATTTGCAATTGCCAGACTGTACATATGTTGGCATTAGATAAATTCTCAGTATGCTTCTTGAATATTTTCTGCCTACCACATGATTTGTGGCTGAAAACAAATCTGAGGCGCTCCTGCCTTCTCTAATGAGCTAATCAGACAGTTCTGTTCCCTCCTCAGTCTGTGGGAGTACAAACCCATGTCTCTTATGGTTCACCAGGGTGCACTCATCACCATTAAACTGCCTCCTAGTCTGTGCAGAAATGCTCCTTTTCACAGTCTTACTGATGCTGTGACACAGAGCAGCAAGATTCATGGAAGGGAAGTAAAGCAAATGAGAAGGATCACGGCCCTCTAGCTTCTGGGATAGGTCATTCATCTGGGTGGTTGAAATACATCTTTGTTAGGCTCTGCAAAAACTCTAGCTCAGTGATTTTCTGTTATGCTGTTGTTTAAACCCAGGAGTGATTCTGGAATTACCTGTGTTGCATTGTCACCAGCATTATAATTTCACCCATGCTTGGGTGCAGTTTAAAAGGATTAAATTGTCTGTACTAGTGGACTTAGCATAGCACCAAACTAGGGAGGTTCATTAGCAGGGTTCAAGGGACGTTCATGGCTGTAATGCTTTCATTACAGACCTTTGCAAAAATAGAAGTGCTAAATGCTTACAGATCTCTATGCTAAAATCCTGAAGCCAACCACTTGAAACATGTGTTTACACATATTTTTTTCTACAATGAACTAGTCTAAATGGAAGCAGTGTTTACTTCTATGTGCATTTTTCCCCCAAATCCGAACTTCAGAAAACTGAAATGTCAGGTTACATTTTAAGAAATGGCTTGTGTAATCAAATCAGTGCAGTTCTGCGTCATGGCAGACTTTACTGGCTGACAAAAGGATAGGGAAAGCTGATTCCAGATAGTTGTGTGTAATACATTATCTTGTTCTATGTTATTTAAATAGTCCTGGTATCTGTGACTTCCACCTGGTACATGCCAGGGAAAGCAGCACGTGCAAAAGTGTGATAGAAAATTGTCTTTGTGTCATTTTCTTTCCATCTTCATTCAAGATCAGCTGTGTGGCTGCCTTCCACTTTGACTCTCTGAGCCAGTTTTGTGTGCTCACATTGCTTCTCATTTTCTCATGGGTATTAATTATAATTTCATTGGCTGGAAGTAGAGTTCCTGCCCTTTTGGAATTGTCATTGTGTTGCTGTCATGATTCCAGAGAGCAAACACTGGGCTTGCTTCCCTCAGGGAGTAGCAGCTCTTTCCTGTTTTGGAGCAAAGTCAGTCTCACCTTTAACCACTATGGTAGCATCACAAGATTTTCACAACCAGGACTATTAGCTTTTAAAGTTTGATGGCTCCTTTTTTTTTTTTTTCCTGAGATGTATTTGCCTCTCCAGAGAAACAGTTATTTTGTATTTCTGCCTGCTGTGTCAGGTATATGGAGAAATTTAAAATCTTCCAGTCATCATTATCCTTCCATAAATCTAGGGCAAAAATACACTGGATTGACTTAAATACTGCAGTTTAAAGAAAACAAATTAGATCGTGAATTCTCAGTGAACACCAATGAGGTGTCTCATGACACTGAATATGAAAGATAAATCATTCTATGGGGAAATGTCTGCAGAGCTTAATTTTGGATCACTAATAGACCAGATTTGAACCCATTCTGTTATTAGTCATTTTAAAGGACTCTCATAAACCAGCTCTGCCTCCTGGTAGTACCCATGAGTAACTTCCTGAGACGGGCTGGTTGCTGGGATTGCAACAAGCTCCCGGCAGTTCTGTCTGTGGCTGTAAGGACTGCAAACAATGCCAGGAGAGAAAGTTGGTTAATAAGTTACAGTGCCCTCAGGCTGGTTTATTGTGAGTGACCTGGATCATGGTGTGTGCTTTACAATGAAGTAGTTCGCAGTGTCTTGTTTGGAGTGCCCACTTTGAAGTGTGTTAAACTATGTGCAGTGAAAGGCCAATGGGAAACCAGCAGCTCATGTAGAAGAGCACATTAATGCAGAAAAGTAAATAGCAAACTTTCAGAGGTCACAGACTGGTCTATTGCTTTTTTCTTCTTTTTTTTTTTCCCCCCCCCTGTATTCTGGAATTTGGACAGCACAGTTGGCTGACAGAGGATCTAATTAGAGGTCACACAGGGCATGAGACTGGCAACTGTCACCCTCCTGTGGGAACAAGTTTGGGTCTGTATTCTTTGGGTTTGCCCGGGAATAAAGGGAGCAAACATGTTAATGAAGAGAGACTGGTATTACTGTTTGCAGGCTTCGTGTCCTTTCCCCCTTCCTTTGGTCAATGAATTCCTACCAGGGGAAGGTCCTTACTATTTTCCATTTCCTGTGCAATGTCTTTATTTTTTCAGCCCCACCAGAAGTTGCCAGTGAATTTTGACAGAATACTACTGCTTGATGTTCATTCAAATAGTTTCATCTTTGGAACACAGTATAAAGGTCATCTGCTGCTTGCAAATTCTCACACGGCTGGGACGGCAAATGGTGTTAGTTTTGCTGCAGCAGAAAATGGAGAAGTGACTCATCCATGACTGCAGAGTTTGTTGGCATTACTACTAGATAGAGAGAGAGCTCTGTACTAAACTGTCTCTAGAAATGGTTCTTAGCAAAGAGAATTTCCCTTTTCTTCAGAAAAACTGAGGTATTAGATCAGAGTCACTTAGAATAATGTTTTCAAGCTCCTCCTCTTCTGACTACCCAGCTTCGTCCCCAGATGGCTGACACAGCCAATCCTCTGCTGTGACAGAGACTTCTATGGTGATGCTTTTGCTATTTGTCTTCTTCCAGTCAATTTATCCATCTTCATTCGCTCCATGTGCTCACTTTCTTCATATCTATTGAGACAGAAATGTACGAAGCAAAGTAGGTAGCTGCCAGCACTGAGTCCTGATGTGCATTAGGTGACACTGCTGCTTGACTTGTGCTCTTGGAGACTGGGTGCCAAGCTGAGAAGGACAACTTCCTTCTTCTGAGTTTTACAGTTTAGAAATAAGATTATAATTTTAGCAATTCAGAGCATTTGCCAACATCAGCTGATCTTTGAAAATCATGTTCCTAGGCAATGCAATATAAAACAGATTAGCAGAAAATAACAGATAAATTATAGGATTTACTGTATAAATTACAATACTGTATAAATGACTGTGTTTTACCTGCCCTTTCCATCATTCAGCTACCACAGCTTCACCAATTCAATTTATCCTGCCATCTAGCAGCAGTACTTTGCCAATGGCGTGGGGGGAAGTGAGAGAGCACAGTGGGGAAGTCGTGACTGGGAAGCTGCGTGTGGAGCGGTCCCTGTCGCAGAGGGAGCTGGAAGCGGCTGCTGCAGCAGAGCCGGTGCCGCAGTGAGTCAGGAGCCGAGCGCAGCCCGGCCCGGTGAGTCACCGTGGGGATGGGCTGCGCCTGGAGATCCCTGCACTCAGCGCCGCCGCTGAGGGATTTCCAGTTCCTACTCAGCAGAACTGGAAGCCTCAGCTCCCGTCCCCACCTGCACAGCGGGTCCTCTCCGCCTGCCGAGAGAAATCAGGGTTGGATACGGGAGAGCGCGGACTGGCAGTCTGGGAGCGTCTCTGCAGCCGGGAGTCTGAAGAGCTGCAGATCTCCCCCTGTGGTATGGGGAGACAGATGGAACTGATTGCTCAAGCACCTTTGGCCTGAGATGATCTTTAAACATCACAAATAACATGTTTTTCCTCTGAGTAGTAAATTCATGTCCCAGTGTAGTGAAGAAAAAAACCAAACAAACCTGATAGGGTTCCATCTTCTGGGGCATTATGTGCTTCAGTCAGGCTAATTTTCTGCATATGACTGTACATTTTCATATTATTGCCAGAACTGTTTTATATTGTTGCTTAAATAGCTTCTACACTTCATAGCAGGTCTAACTGTGCTTCAGTGGTGGGTAAATAACAACTTTAGAATGCAAGAATTATTCCTGTTACCTGATATGCCAGAGTGAAAGTAGTGGATGTAGTACCATTGGACAAATTCCAGATATATGGATAAAAGTATGTAAATGGGTTTTTTTGAACACCTCTGCAGGAATATGTGTGCATATACATATACATACATATTTTTAAAGGAAAAAAAAAAAGGTAATTAAGAAGCTAATCTAAAAAAAAGTATAATTTCCCTGGTATTAGCCTAATTTATTTGCCCTACCCAACGTTGAGACATAGTAAACAAAAAGCTTCATTGCAGGTGTATGCATCCAGCTGTGGAAGCACAGTACTTCAGCTGCAATGGATGAATGTGACTTTTTCTGTATTGTACAGTTGGAAAATTATTTCAGTGCTGAAAACCAGAGCCCTCTGTTAGTTTGTATCAGATCAAATTAGATCTGATATATGCATTATTATAAAATGCTTTTCTTAAGAGTGTGACATAAAATCATAGTGCTCCCACATCCTTTTTGTTGGCTTACTAGTTTGCTTTTATTCTGTCTTTCAGAGAATTTTTAAGGCTGAGACCTTAACACCTCTTCACCAGGCATTTGAACAAATTCGGAACAGTGTTGGTAATCAGTCATTTTAGGATGGCTTTGAGTATTTTCACAGGCTCAGTTGAAGTAATTTCTCTCATCAGTCTATGACAGAGAAAATGAAACATAAGGTAGTAAAAGGGGTGTTAATCTCCACTGGATTCTGTTCTTGGAAATGAAGGGAACTAAGAAGCAGAAATATATGTTTGGTATTTAAGCAATGCTGTGGAACAGCTCCTGGGTATTGCAGCAATATTGTGAGGCTACATCCCTAGCAAGACATCAGTTATTCCTAGTGTTTGGCTTGGTGAAGCTATGTTGTCATTACTGAGATACAGGATAAAGCATTGAAACTCTAAGGATCTAAGGAAAAAATGTCAGCTGATGGTCTGTAGATGTGGGAGTTGCTGAAAATAAATAAAGCAGTTGAGGCACTGGATATTAAAATCTGGATGCAAAATCTGTGGAGATATCAGCAGAAAAGAAAAGGGGCCTTTATTTTTTTTTCAGTGGATGCTAACTCGCAGATAATTTGTTTTTCCCTAATCACTGGTTACAAGAATAATAGTATATTTCTTACTCTTTCTCTGTCATTATGGGGAATCTGTTCCAGTGCCCAACTACCCTCTGGGTAAAGAACCTTTTCCTAATGTCCATCCAGTCTCAATGTCCCTGGACACAGCTTCATACCATTATGTATTATCAAGGGTTGTAGGCTGAATAATCCTATTATGTTTAATAGGATTATTCATTAATTTTTGCATCACTTGCCATCTATTTGCAGAAATAGGAGAATTGTTTACAAGTATTGTGATTTAGGGCCTGAGTCCATCTGCCCAGGGGAATTTAAAGAAAAAAGTATTCAAAGTAATTTCTGTATGCAAAAGAAAAATTATTTAGTATCTATTAATTTATATGGGATCTGAATTAGATGCAGATCTCTTTCTGTACATTCTGTCTGTGAACCTTTTTCCCAGGCATAAGCTGTCTGTGAACCTTTTTCCCAGGCATAAGCTACCAGATCTGCAGTGTGCCATTACAGTGAGTTTCAGTATTTTCTGTCTCTTCTTCTCAGTTTCCTGGTGTGATCAGAGGGTTACTTTTATCCACCGCTGTCCACTGGAACATCAACGTGGTACCTTAGGCAATGCATTCTATTTTTATGCGAAAATAAAAGAGCAAAAATATCTACACAGTGGCTGCAGCTTTTGTTGATGACACAGGTCTTTTCCCTTGATCCCTTTCCCTAATGAGAAGTAATGTTGCCATCTGCTGGCAGAGGACGAGGACAGGCTGCTTCTGGTGCTTTCTTCATAAAGCTGATGTGTTCCCTTGGTGACTTACAAATCCTTTCTTCCCCCACTCCGTGTTTGATTCGCTGATCTTGGCCACATCTTTAAAACACCGAGGCAATTGTTATTTATGAAGGTTTGAATCAGAAAACTATCTACATAGAAAGTTTTCCTCTCAAGTATCCATTGGCCTTGTCTTAATAAAGGAGTTTAATAAAACATTAATGATGTGATCCTCATTATGATTTAATTAATCGGTGAAACAGTGTTAATGCAATTTTTTTTCTATGAAACAGGGAATAAATTTATGCCTTTGCCGTAAGCCAGGAGGTCCTTTTCATTGCCACCTTCACAATAAAAAAATATTTCAGATCCTCTAATCTCAGTCAGAGGTCTCAAGAGTAGAGCCAAGGGGAAGAGACAGCTGGTCCCTCAGACCCTGCTCACCTGTCTTTTAATGCCTAGTTAATGAATGAATGCCATAAAATACTGTCTAGGAAATTTGGGACTGTGTTGCTACTTCACAAGGATGGGGATTATCTTTATCAGAGCAAGATACTGATTCAGTGCCAGTTGACACATTCTTCTTTGCTCTTGAAATGTTTACTCCTTAGATACCCCTGACCTGGGGCATTGTCTAGAAAGATACAGAAAAAACCACTAATGTCTCTCTGACACTTTTAATGGTCTGATGCCATATCTGGCAGGTTATTCCTAGGACTTCTCTTAGTTTAGCTTGGAAGAGCAATTCATATTCCTCTTCTCAGTTTGAGAGAAACTTCTCAAGACTGGCTTCACTTTAGTTCACAAGACTCAGTTTTTAAATCTTTTCTCTTGAGCCACTGCCCCTTTGTAAAGTAACTTTGTCTTTAACTCATTTCTTGGATAAGTTTTATAACCCCATTTTGCTTATTTCCCCAGATATTAACTGTTAACTCAGTGCAACTCCTGGAAATGTAGGAAAAGTAAAAAAAAACCCCAAAACTCAAAAAAAAAAAAAAAAAAAAGGCAGAAAACCCCAACCAGTCCCCAAACCTCCACCACCAACTGTGAACGCACCAGAGAACCTTTCACCTGAGAACATCTGAAATTCTGTTCACAGATGACTAGCAGATGCTGAGAGACATTAAAAGGAAAATATATAATACCTATATGTTGTAGGCACACAGCTTGTGGTAATTGGGAGTGGGGCTGTGGCTGAGCATCTTCCCTAATGGGCTACAGCAGTGTGAGACAGGTGACTGGTATTGAAGGTGATGAGACATGGAGTGCTGAGGTGCACTGACCAACCACAGAAGGGTAGAGATGACACACAGGTGGAATGCGTGTAAGATCAAGAGTTTAAAAGGTACTGAGGAACAAAAAAGAGCAGATGCAGATGTTTACAGCTGTCTGAGGTGATGTTACTCTGTATAAGCAGATGTCTGAAGCCTTCTTCAGTGTTGGTTGTGGCTTCACTGTCTCTCTGCTATACCTACATTCAAAGGAAAGGATAAGCTAGATCAAACAGCCTTTTCTCCTTATCTGGAACATATTTTGCTTTAATACAGTACTATCGCTGCCCGGGGGCTATGCACAAACCACGAACGGGACGGGACTGCTCGGAATGCGCCTTGAGCCGTTTATTTTCCAGCATCAGTCTCATTACACGGTCATGGCAATGGAAAGATGCCACCAGCTCACATCCCAGGCAGCAGACGAGGAACTTAATGTTACAACTTACTTTTTAAGTTTTCTGACCAATCGCACAATGCAAAAGCATTTTGACAGTAGTTCCATCCAATTGCTATAAGCACATGTACCTTCAGTTAAAAAAATGCTTGCTTATTTCAAATACAATATCTGTTTGTAAGCCTTAAAACACAATGCACAGAGCTCCATTATTCAGCTTAGAACTTCTCTATATCTGCTAGATATACTTTTCTGCAGCTTAGGAAGTTACTCTAGACAAGCATTACTACAGAACCATTGTTCTAATTGGCCATCCTCTTCTACTTTTTATCTAACTTTTCTGCTGACTCATTTAATAGCTATGCTTAGCTCTAATCACAATTCTGCTGTCTCTAAAGCCTGCTTTTTGCAGCTTTCCCAAGAACTCTCTAATTTTATAGAATCCCACAAGTACCACTTGGCTTTGTTGCTTTTTGTCTTCTGAACACAAAATAATGATACTCTTCTTCCTCTTTTCACAAAACTGCTGATCCTGAGGAGACAGATGGAGAAAATTTCCTGGTTTGACCTTGCTTAATTTTGCAGACTTTGTGTATGTTGCAGGAGGCTGATGGCTAAAAGCCCCACTCTTCTGAAGGCTGTGGGAATGCTTTTTCATGGGTAACCACAGAGGGGCTCTGAAGGGTGTGTGATACTACACCACCCACTCAGAACAGGAGAACAGTACTTCTGATGTTGATCATCTTCACCAACTGCTGGATGAAAAATGGTGCGTTTTGGTTGGAAATGGAATATTATAAATTTCTTCTCTGCACAAACAAATGCTATGTCTGATGCCCGGACATTGGCTAAGTGTTGGATATCAAATGCTATGGATTAGAGGAAGCTGTAGCTTTTCATTAATGTACAAATCTCATCCATCTGATAAGGTGGTGAATGTAAATAGCACAGGTGATTAGAGAGAAATCTCTAATCATTCTGATTTCCTGGGGTTTTGGCAATTAAAGGCCAAGTTGTCGTAAATTCTACTGAAGTTCAAGGAGGGATGAGGAAGGAAACGTGGCAAGAACTCACAAAGAACCCTCACTAGTTTAGGCCTATGCTGATGGCAGTGTGGACAGATCTTGAGAGATCTCAGATCGCAGCTGTTGCATGACATTGTTTGAATTGAAAGCTTTCCTCCTTCCTTGTATCATGGGAGAAGCAACCGGTTGGGGTTGCTGCACGTGACAGAGCTTGTCTGACATGCTTCTAATGAACAGACTGGGCTTTAGGCAGGTGTATGCTGCAGAGAAAGGATTTGTCAAACCTCCTGCAGAAAAGAGGATTAATGCAGAAAATGAAAGCTAATCCTCCCTGCCCCACGTGGTTGAAACTGGATCAGAATTTCCGTTGCTTCTTCATATGCTTAGTTTTGTAATAGGAAAAAAGGGAAGAGGAGATTCCTTGGATGTAGTTGAGGGACAAAGCTGTCCCCCAGCATTTCCTCCCTAGGCCCTGCAGGAAGGTGGATGGTCTTTGAGGTTGGAGGACCATAATAGGAACATGCATTGGAGTTGGGGCAGGAAGCTAAAGCATATATAGTTAATTTGGGGGGATGAAGGAGTGGTGTGAAGTGAGGAGAAAAAGTAAGGAGCTGGAAGTTGAAGGGGAGGGGACTGGGAGGTGACAGAGGGGGGACTAACAGGAACTTGGATGCCCTGAATTCTAGGGCAGACTTTTCTGTAACCTAGGTTACTTCCTTTAACCTAATTTTTTTTGCTCTTTTATTAAATTACAAATCCCCTTATTTCTCTGTGTTTTGGAGAGTCTTTTGTTCTGCTGTGTCACGTTTGGGGACTTGGGCAAATTAAAGATAGACCAAAAGAGATACTAAAACCCTATCCATGAACGTTCTGTGATTTGGGTTTTCAATAGGTCAGCTCACAATACCCTGTACTTCTGTGAACTGACATTGCAAATTAAGTCCTTGCATAGCCAATACTCCTATTTTCTGCTGCAGCCTGAGAAGGTTTAAACATAAACCTGAGAGTGTCCTCACCACCAAAATTGTGAGAATGTGGTGGTGTAATTCCTGCTGAGGCTAAATAATTCCCTCAATTCCTGCTGAGGCTAAGTAATTCCCTCAATTTCTGCTGAGGCTAAATAACTGTGAGAAAGTCAGCAAGTTAACCAGAGGGAGCTCTGATAGTAAAGAGGGATCCCAATTAGCTTGGAAGTGAGAACCCTGACCACAAGGCTTATATTGTTTATTGTATCTAATGCCTTCTGATTATTGTGCCTGTGATCCCATCAACATGATGATTGATGAAAAGTAATCTGAAAATAAATCTGAAAAGTAATCTGAAATAACTTTCTGCATTTCTATGCAGAATAACTTAGTTTCTATAAGTTCTAAAATAACTTTGAATGCATTTCTTAATCCTATTAAATCTCTGTGTTTACCATTAAATTTTCAGATGGTTAAAAACAACTCAGGTGTTCCACCTGAGTGGGACTTCAACAGAGCTGTAGCTGTGGAACATAAGTTTTATTTTACTTTGGCTCTATTTCGTGGGTATTTGATTACATTGCATGCAAACACTCAGGATTTGAATCCTCTATTATGCTATCTCAAGCCAAGTTCTACTGAAGAATGATTTGAAATGGACACAAAGAGTTTTGATTTTTTGAAAGTGGTGAAACAAAATGGTAGAATCAGTGAATGGCTTGTCAAAAAAATCTGTTGTTGCCAAAAAAGTTACTACCCCAAATGCCAAATCCTCTTTTTGTGTAACATGTGAGAAGTTTCAAAATATGATATATTTTAGTTATGCAGATTTCTACCACAGCTTCTTACATGGCCTTAGATTTCTGGTTTTCTTCTCTTGCTGTATTCATCTTGAATCTTTTATGGAATTTCTCAGCTGTCAGTCTTGGCCACAACAGCTAAACTGCATTAACTAGATCTAACCAAAATACAGCATTCACTCCAATTTGGGTAAGTTAGTTTGTTCTAAAAAGATAAGATTTTTGCTCCATTATTTGGAATGTACAAAGTAATTTTTTACACAATGGTGATAGTTGCCATAAGGTTAACAAATTCACATTTATAATGAAAATGTTAACCCTGTGTGAATGCCATTGACTTTAACATTGAACTAAAAAATCTTTGAGTTAAAGGATATAATTGAAGGAGAGGTTATTCAGGTTCATGTGTGGGTGGATTCTGCTATGCTACTGCTACAGAATGGGAGAACTGGATCTTTGAATGTTCTTTGAAGGAAAATAAATATACTTAGGCATTAAAGTGGCATGTAAAGTATATAAAGATACATTTAAGTCGTTATGCATTATGCTATTATGCAATGCATTATGCTATTGAACATAGGCCAAACAATACTGTTTGGGCTTTTTTTTTTTTCTTTTCATGTTTTAACATTCTGTTTGTAGCCCTTCATTCAATCCAGATGCTTTAACAGTCACTTCATTTCAGTGTGATGGTTGTAACAAAATGCCCTGTGCAACAGAATAAATGGCATTTTACCTACAGTCACAGTCAAAATTCATTGACCTGCTCTGCTGCATACAAACATGACATATTAGCATGAGTGAGGACTGTCTTTATTTAAGTTAGAGGAAGAGTCTGCTTTTCTTAGGAAATAGTTAGTAGAATCATATAGAGTTTTAAGAAGAGCATTTCCTTAAAAAACCGGAACTTCCTTTTCTTGAACCAGGAACTTGCCATAAGTCAAGTCACAAATGTAAAGATGGGTGCAAACTCCACATGTAGGCACTCTCATAATTGTTATTTTTTTATCAGCTGTGGCATGCAGCTGTTGTTAATTCTCCAGCTCCTCCTGGAACGTGTGTTGTTTGTTCCTTTTGGAAACTGGGCAGAGATTAAATAATGAGTATCTTTACTGGGTGTTTATCTTGGGCCAGGCAGCTCTTTAATGACTGCTGTTCTTTCTCTGTTGTAAAAAGTGTTTTCATTTTCAGAATCTCAGGATTACAGCATCTGCAGCATCTGGAGAATTTAAAACTCCTTCAGAACATTCAGCTTCTCTTCACTGTTGTTCCCAAAAACTAGTCTGAGTTTTCTGTACCAAAGTGATCCAATTTTAGAGATGCTTTCCTCCACAGATCCAGTAAATGAAAAATAAGCATGTCCAATAAACTGAAAGTACGTATCTGTGTTGTGATGAATAAAATATCATTCACTTGAGCTGCATGCTCAAGCAGCTAATTACAATGCAGTTCTAAAAGGCAGAAATCCTTTGTTTAGGGTAGAGTTACAGTGTTTGCTGGGATAGTTTTACAAGCAGCAGGCAGTATTTGTGAGATTAAAAGAGCACTCAGTGAACAGAGCTGGTAATTATTTTCTAGTTTTCACTGTTCTGAAAATAAGTGTATGTACTGAAACATGGTGTGGTGCATGCAATTTTTATTTGAAAAATTACTTCTGTACTTAAGGAGTAGAATAAATGTCAACGCTTGGGGGTATAAAGCATTTAATATAACCACAGAGTTGATACAACGTAGTCAGTGCCTCTTTGTGCTTCAATGCTCTGTCTCATCTCAGCTTTGCTGATGCATAATGACCACTGGCATTAATGAAAAAAAATATATGAATTATTGATGCATTTGATTATGATTTGAGTCGGATGAATGCCTGCCTATAGACACTAGAAAAAACACAGTACTTTCTAGTTCATTTTTTCAACAGAATATGCATACTGCTAAAGCTGTAGTGATTTAACCTCAGTACCATTATCTCAGTTGTTTTTCAGTTTCTGGCCAAAATATAAAAAAATAACCAAATACCATTGACAATTAAGAAAATTAATGGTCTAAAGTGTATGGTACTATGCAAATCATGACGCCTCTTTCAGTCTTAATGCTTTTGCTTCTTATGTATTTACAGTTTACCCTTTTCCCTTTCTCAGTATTAGCGTTTTACCCTTTTTCCAATAATTCTTACTTTTGTCTGAATGCTAGGAAAGCTGCAGTTATTTATGAAGGTTTCTTTTCAAACTGGGTGTGTGATGAATTAACTATTACTTTAAGATTACATGTAAGAGGAAAAAACTAAGCTGTAATGACATGCTCTTATTTATTCCTCTTAAACTCTGCCTCCCACTCAATTATTGCTTTAAAAATTGAGATCAGTACAAAGTGCTAGAAGACATTTGGTATTAGTGGTACCAAATGAGTCAGTCTATATGTCATATATGTTTGGGTTTTTTTCTGATAACAACAATAATTATCCTTTTGTATTTCCATATTTCCTCTTCCCTTTGATAGGGAGTATTAGATTGTCCCTGACAATCTATTGCACTGCAAGTATTAACAATATATGTTATTTTCTTCTGTCAAAATGTGTGTGTTTATTACACCCTAAAGACAGCCATGCATTTAAGAAAGGCATAACTATTCATTGTATCACCATGAGTAACTCATGAATAAGGAAAAAAATTGAAGCTGTAGATTTTTACCAAGGGAAATTTAACACTTGCTAACACTTACCCAAAGCCTATAGATGTCAAGAAATGGAATACAAATTTTCTCTGGAGTTCAAAAATAAGAGAAGGTGACTATGCAGTGGAAGCTCCTGGAAATGCCATCATTTGAGTAACTCACACCTAGATTTAAGAAAATAAAAAGTATACTTCAGAAAGTAACCATGTTTGCAAAAAGCAGAGATGATAAAAAGAGCTCTGTGCTTCCACAGTCAGATAAATTACAGAACACTTTTCAATCACATTTGTCTATATTCTTTGACAGAAAATACCAATATGTGCTTAATTGATCAAATATAGTTTTATAGTCAGTCTTTCTTAATGTGGCTTTTGTTTGTCAGTGAATCTTTTTTTCTAACAGTTTGAAGTAACTCTTATGTAAGAAGGATCTAGCACCAGTGTCTATAAAATTATTGTGTACATAAGCAGTCTAGTTTGTAAAAAGGATGCATTAAAATAAAGTAGGTAAACAGTGGTGAGAGGACAAGTCTTGTCTAAGAAATTAACCCTGTAAAAGAAGGCTGCCAAGTACCCATATCTTACATAACATCTCACTGCAAAGGTGGAAGAGACAGGAATACGTAGTCAAGCCTTCAGAGTGAGATGATTAGTTACTGTTAAAATTCTGGGGCTAACTGGGACTTTTATTTCACAAGTCCGGTCCTGGGAGAAAGTGCTGAATATTGATGTATTTTTCCCTTTGTACAAAATACACTGTTTTTCTTTAAATCCAAAAGAACAATTCAGATTATTTTTTTCTCTGCATGGAACAGTGTCTACAAGTGAGCAGAAATCACTGTAGTAGTTACAGACTCAAAATCCCCTCCTACTTTAGGGAAAATGTTGGTTGCATGTAAAGAGGAGGTCAGTGCATTTTTGATTATTCATGCAACATAGGAAAAGTCAGAAGTGGAGGAAGTATTCAGGAAAAGGAGAGCAAGAAGATACAGCTGCGAGAACAGAGTATGTGTCTGCTTAGCAGTATCCATGCACAGCAGTAAAATTTTCAAAAGAACTGGTGCTTTATTTTCTCACATTTTTTCTTCAAAGATGCTGAAATGGACTCTTGAAAACACCTGGGAAGAAAAACCACCCCCAAAATGAAAAAAATTTTAAAGTTGTTTGAAAAAATGATTTGCTGATTAGACATTCTTTCTGGAAATTATTCACCTTGTCTGTGAGTTCTCAAGCCAGTCAGGCAACTGTGGGACTGGACTGCACTCACCTGATAGCAGCCTTCGAGTAGGTAAAGGGGCTTTAGAAGAAGACTGGAGTGGGACTTTTCACAAGGGCATGTAGTGATAGAACAAGGTGGTATGGCCTTAAGCTGAAGAAAGGTAGGTTTAAATTAGATGACAGGAAATAGTTTTTTACTGTGAGGATAGCGAGGCACTGGAACAGCGTGCCCAGACACATTGTGGACTTCCCATCCCTGGAGGTGTTCAAGGCCAGGCTGGATGGGGCTGTAAATAACCTTGTCTAGTGGAAGGTATGCCTGTGCATGGCAGGGGGGTTAGAAGTACATGATCTTTGAAGTCCCTTCCAACCCACCCATTCTATGAATCCACGATTTGCCCAAGCTCCTGTTTGTGTTCAGCACCATGGTCAGGGCAAAGGTAGAGGCTATGTAACAAGGACAACAGAAGGTATAAGTATTTGTAATAACACGTAACCTTTCTGTGGCTATGTTGCTGGTTGTATATTCAGTAGATGATCAGTAGCATATGATTAGTGAGATTTACCAGGCATTGTAAAATCAAGCAAAACTGCTTGATTTCCTCCTTCTCTTGATGGTCAGTCATTAACTGTATGTTTGTTTCTCCTGTAAGTCAGAGCTTACAGTAAGTAAGGTAAATTGCACCATATTTATAAACTCTTAATCAGAAGTGAAAGACAATAGTGCCTGAAAGGAACTATAGCCATGTCCCCCTTCAGCAGTGCCTTACTTAGCTTCCTCTTTAGCACAAGTAAGGGGTTTAAATGTTTATTCTAGGAAGCATATTACAAGTATAAGAAAAACACAGTAAACATAAGAAACTCAAAACTGAATCTGAAGGTGTAGTTTAACTTTAGGTAGTGAATAAATAATATTAAGGATGTGCACGATTATGCTTCTCTTTCTGCCTTAGTATCAAATAAAAAATTATCTTCATAACTCATGCCCTTCCCCACCCTGCCCAATCATTTAGTAATCAGTGGCATATGCCCTGCAAGAAAACATTTGTAATAAAACTATGTGTGGAATCTTTTGGAAAAGGAGAGAGGTTCTTATTTACAAAACTTCCAAATGAATTTATTTTATCGTCTTCATTCCTTCTCTCCTGAACTTTCACTCAGTTTCCCTTTCACACCCACATTTTGCAAGCATTGAGCTTGGGTTGCCAAGTTTTACCAGGTTTGGCCAGGATTGTTGGTGTGCAAAGTAGAGGACAAGAGACATTGCTGTCAATACCCATTGCATTTGCTATTTTTCCTTGATGGGTAGTAACAAACTACTTTGTACAGATCTGTATATCCTTTTGCAGTCTCTGGCTGTTAAGACATGATCTTTTGCCACAGAATATGGCTTATTTCAACTTTCTGGAATCTTAGATCTGATTACTGCTTACTGTCTGTTTTCCCCCATTTAAGTTATACGTCTTTAGTCTGTTTTCTTGGTGAACTAATGGAAAAGGAATGGAATATGTGACATGGTGCTGCTTATTTCCATGCTGATCTCAGGATGCAGGTCTTCCACTGTCAAGTCATCTGTGCTGTGGTCTTAGCAGAGTGCAGGTCTTTTTTTTTTCTGGATGGATGCAAACAGCACAATTCCACTTTATCCCTGGTAGCAGCATCTTGGAAACAGTGGTTTTAATCATACTTTTGGGCTGTTCTTTCAATCCTGGTTCTGCCACTTCTTCCAATGCTTACACACATGCACATTCCTTTTCATATACATTCACATTCCTACCATCATCATCTAGTTCTGGGTCTAGTTTTGAAAATCACTGACTTTTAATGGTGTAACCCACACTCAGTGGCACTTCATATAAAAGATGTACACTTAGCAATGGAAAAAGTGGTGCAGGAAACTTCAGACAGCCACAGTCATCCATAGTGTCCATATCTCTTCATACTCAATCAATGAGGGGCATCCAAGGTCCTTATAAGTGGTTAACAGAACTAGAACTTTACAGGGGAGCATTCTGACCTTTTATAGTAAGAAAATATGCTTCTTGGAACGGAATGACCAGAATAAGAATTTTGGGGTTTTTTATAATGTGGTCCCTTTATGAATGCAGTATAGAATATTACAGTGTTACTTTGTGCTTTGTTCTTTATGCCTTTAATACCGCTATATGAACATTTTGAATGTCACTGGTCACTTAGGTGGTATTATTTGGTACTTGTCACATTGGTTTCAAGATATTTTTCCTGACAGCTGGTAAATATCATTGTGCCCTTTATGTGTCTGTAGGAAGGAAGACAGTCTATAAGAAGGAAGGCTGGGAAGGCAGTGTGGACGCACTGGAATTCTTCTTTTGAATTCACACTTTATAGAGGTAGTCACTGGATTTTATTTACTGTTTTTAACCTTCTCTGCATTTTAGGTTAGTTCTGCAGTTCTCTTTCAGTTTAGTTTTGGCTCTCCTGGATTTGGATCTTAACAACTGGTGTAGCTTCACAGTTCACTGCTCTTAAACCTTGACAGAGCCCATCAGTTGCTTCTGTCTATTGTGACAACTGACTTTCCTACAGCTTGTTTAAATATCTAGAAAATTTGATGATCCAGGAGGTGACTACACGTGGGAGCTTGCCCTCCAACTACTGTTGAAATGTGGCAGTTTTGTGGCAACTTCTTTAGAACATTTAAGGAATGGCATCCAGTCTTGGAAATTTGTTTACTGTTCAGTTTATGAATTTATTCTAAAATCTCCTTTTTCTTTATTTTGGACTAGTATGGTATTTTGTCTCTATTGCTGCTATGTTTGGCCATGCTGGTTTTTGTTCTCATTCCTAGTCCTTTTAGGTCTGTTTTGGTTTGTACTATTCACCTATTTGAGCCTTTAATATAGTGCCTGTAAACAGCTACGAGATCACTCCTTATATTGATTGATTCATTCATGGGCATTTCCCATTTTTAAAGTTAAATGTTAATCTGCTATTAATGGCTTTATTACTCCCACAGGTGGTGAATTATGTAAATTAAAGCATTATTAAAGCTTGTCATACCTCCATTCCTACATATAGCAGACAAGTCTCCACAAGAACACATTGCAGACCCAGTTCTCTGTGCTTGAGACTCAGATTTCCAACACTGTAGTTCTGGTAGTCTCTGCCTTATTGAAAATACTGTTCTTAGCTAATGTCCATGGGCAAGAAAAGCAAAACAAAAAAATCTCCCCAAGCAACCCCAAACCCTAGCAATTAAAGAAAAATAAGTTGTCATTGCTATAAATGTATTGCTGTAGAATTTGAGAATCTACCCAGCAAGAAAAGTAACTTCTAAAATAATGTTGATTATGTGGCTAAAAATGTCTCCTTGACCCTGCTGTTTCAGTAGCTGAACAATACCACAAGGATAAGTGTTTCTTGTAACAGAAAGGTGTGTCAGCTTCCTGAAGGTGGTGTGTAACATATGGATAGAGGTGTTGGGCCTGTAGGAGCTCTAGGTCTAGTTGTCCTTTCCAACACCGTGTCTCTGTGAGGCATTACAGAGGAGGTTGCAAACCTGGTCATGGAACTGGGGAGGTATAGAGAGATCAGGCTTTGTCTCACAGAAATATGTTTGTGACTAGCAATGCTCATGATCTTGTGAGTCTTTTTATTAGGTTTTTCACAGAATAAAGGTTCCCAGGAAACTGTGCTAGTTTTGGCTGGGATAGACTGAATTTTCTTCATAGTATCTGGTATGAAGCTGTGTTTAGGATCTGTGCTGAAAACAGTTGATAACACAGGGATGTTTTAGTTATACCTGAGCAGGGGTTACACAGAGTCCAGGTCTTTTCTGCTCCTCACCCCATCAGCATAGAGGCTGGGGTGCACAAGGAGTTGTGGGGGGACACAGCCAGGACAGCTGGCCCCAGCTGACCAAAGGGATATTCCAGACTCTATGGCTTCGTGCTCAGCATTGTAAAGTTGGGGGGAGAAGAAGAAGAAAGGGAGGGACACATTTAAAGTGCAGGCATTTTGTCTTGCCAGGTAACCATTGCATGTAATGTAGTCCTGCTTTCCTGTTGGTTCATGGCTTTTTACAGTACTGAACTTTTTTCTTTTTTTTCCCTTTCTTTTTTTTTTTTTTTAATAGCTTTTGGTTTTTTACCGTTCTTTTGCAAATTTTACTCATGGTATTTAGTGATTTTTGTATTGACACAGTTTCAGACAGGAGTTATTTTTTGTGAGATGCATTTGATTATTACATGGGGTAATAATAAATGAGAATATGAATGGTGGCAATGAAAGATACTAAGTGCTTTTTTCTTTTTTTAATCCAAATGACAGTATTTAGGCAATTCTTGTTCTGAAATACAATTCTTGGGTTGAATGCAAATATCTGATGGATTGTGTAGAGTTAGAAACTGAAGTCTTCTATTCTTTTAACTATGTATTCTTGTCCCTATTTTGCTCTCTTCCAACTAATCAAAATAGAAAGCTTTTTCTTAAGTCTCGTGTAGACTGTGCACGTACGCTTACCTAACTCATGCTCATGACTCAGTAGCATACACTAATCTTCTGTTCACATCAGACTCCTTTTATATTTTTTACATTTACTTTGTGAAACGGGAGTTGCCAGATTGTATGGGAGTTTCTCAGTAATCACACAAAGAGGATACACCTCTTTAGTCAATTAGAGAATTTATTATGAAGGTAAATGCTGTAAGTTAAGCATCAATCACTTCCAAGTTCATCCAGGTGTGCTTTGTTTGCTGGCCTACTTTAATATTAATTTTTATAATCTGAGTCAAGATAACATACAGGGTTATATAAATACTGTTAACTTCATAAAACCAAATTCTGCTAGTTCAAAATTGCCTCCACCTTTCATGAAAATGTCATCTAGTCATCCAAATATAGGATGAGGTGAATTGCTCTTTTCAAGTACACTGTCCCCTCAGTTAAAAATTATTCTTTTTGTGTTTGCAGTTTATTTTGGCTCAGTTCCACATACTAGCTTACATGAGAGAGACCTAACAAGTCCAGGGTCATGACATGAAAATGGCATTTTCAATCAAAGAGGGAGTTTTTTCTAGGGCAGCTACAAAGTAGCTCCTATTAAAACTCAGATAATCCATGTTTTATGGTCTGTATTTCCATTCATATTCTGTGTGTTTGACATAGGTTTGTTTATAATAAATACTGTCATTTGTATAAGTAGTAGCAAAATAAAATCTAGTACAACATCAGTCAATTCAGGAGTATTTTTTGCTTCTCTTTGGATGACTCAATATGAAACTTTCCTGTGATGACAAAACAAAACAAAAAAAATCCCAAATTTAGGAAATTAAATTAAAGAGTTGGAAAACAGGCTTTTCTTTGTCATATATGTATCACCATAAATTTCTTGCAAAGAAATGGAAAAGTCCACTCCCAAATGCATGTAACATTAACAGAAAACATGAATTTTTCAGGTGAAGCCTATAAGTATAATTTACATTTTATTTTATTATAATACTCTTCTTCAGGAGCTCATGTGCCTGTCTCAGTCTTTCAATTTCTATAATATCCTAAGCTATGTTGAGCACTTTGTGATGAATCTACGTTAAAGTCTGACCATTGTTTAATAATTTTTGTTGTTTTAAGCACCTTTTCTGAATGATGGTGATTTACAGAAGAATGTTTCCCTCTTGTCAGAGAGTGCTTGGATTCAATACCTTCATAGTAAATGCCTAATTGCATTGTTAGTTTATTGACAAGCATGTTCAGTCTGGCCTAAAATACCAGAAAAAGGTCTTTTAGTAATCATATGGCCCTCTGAGATGGTGAAGAGATGTTTTTGTAATAATTTATGTACAGGTGTGTGGTACATGGTAAGATTTTGGTAGCAGGGGAGTTGCAGGGGGGCCTCTGTAGGAAGAGACTTGGACAAACCTGTGCCAGACACAGGCACTGCCCAGCTGGCTCCAGACCTAGCACAGCATGCAGCTGAGCCCATCAGCCACACTGGTGGCTTGGAAATATGTTTATGTGTTTGGAAATGTATTTAACAAAGGTTGGAAATATATGTACAAAAGGCTAAAATGCTGTGTAGCAATTAGAGAGAGGGAGAAATGTTCTGTTGAGGAGAGGGAGTGAGAGAGCTGCTGGCTGAGGGTTTGCAGTCAGCCAAGCTGAACCCATCAGCTGGAAAAATGAAGATTCCTTGTGTCTAATTACAGATTTGCCAGACTACAGCAAGACTTAATGCAACATTGGTGAAACACTGTTCTGAACTGGAAACTTTTCTCCAGTCTCTGTCTTGGGAAAGTACAGATAAGATATTATCACTTATCTCACAGACTTGCTTTCGATTTAACATTTTTATTAGGCTATTTGCTTTCAGCAAACATTTCTTACAGAGTTCTTAGGAAATACTTTTCCTCTATAATGTTTCTAACCTACGTAAGCATTGCCAGAAAAATAACTGTTCTTCAGGGCAGAGAGAGGGGATTGTACTCTGTTATCCATTTTCTTCATGCTCGTTCACATCAGCAATATTCTGTTGTGTTATGCTCAGCTAAGTCTTACTTTCCTGGTCAAGATAAGAATTCAGCTTTATTTTTTTAATAATCTTTTTCTTTCCATAATCTGAGAAACCTCTTTTAAGGTAGATAGCTTTAAAAATTTTGGGCTTATATCCATACCATGAGCTGTATCAAATGTTTGGATTAAATGCAATCATATTTCTCCTCCCTTTTCTCATCAGTGATTCCCTCTAATTTCTGCATTGTAGAGTCATGCTCATTCCTGCTTACCTGGTCTTTGGAAAAGTGAAAAAAAAAAGTCTTCTGTGCAAAACTGAAGTGTTTCAAAATTAGGAGAGCCTTAGAGCCCAGGGATTCAGGTATTAAAATATAATTGATCGGTTATAAGGGACCTAAAACAAACATCTGGTCCAACTGTATTATCCTAGGAAATTACAGAATCATAAATGGTTTGGGCAGGAAGGGACCTTAGAGATCATTTGCTTACAACCTCCTTACCATGAGCAGGGACAACTCCCACTAGACCAGGTTGCTCAAAGGTTGCCATTTAACCTGGCTTTCAACACGTACAGAGATGGAGCATCCACAGCTTATCTGGGCAACCTGCCCCAGTTTCTCACACCCCTTAAAGCAATGAATTTCCTTCTAATATCTAGTCTAAATCTACCCTCCTTCAGCTTAAAGTCATTCCCTTTTGTCCTACCACTATATACCCTTGTAAAAAGTCACTCTCCATCTTTCTTGTAGGTCCCTTTTCAGTATTGGAAGGTGCTTTAAGGTTTTCTCCCAGCTGCTTTTTTTTTTTTTTTTAAGATTTTCATTTTGCCTGGTGCAGGCATCTCCTTGGTCAGAATGCTGGGTGTGTTATATATATTGGGACAGGAATGTTGTGGAGGTGCATCTATTAAAATTCTGAGATATTCTGATGCTCTGGGTAACAGTTTTTTTGAACATTAATTACCCACAATTTGAAGTTACAATCAGATTTCTTATTCCAAACATTTTTTATTCAGCCCTTACAAAATTTGAATGTTGGTAGACCCAGTAAATGTTATGGACTGAATGGCATGGACTGTCAGTCTCACTAATGGCATTTTATGGTGCAGATAATTGACTTCTGAGAACTGACATTTGAAAAAGCAGCAACTGGAAAGTAGAAGGATGAAGGAATGCTCAAAAGTATTTTTAGTTTTGCTTTCCTTTTCTCCCCTTTCAAAAGACACCTTGAGAGTAATCTGATTCAAGTTTTGAAAGTGCATGGAAAATAAACAAATAGTGCAAAATATCATGGAAGTGTGTAAAGGAAAATTTTTCTCAGGTTGTCTAATTCATCAGCTCACAAAGCGTTCTTCTATATACGTTGTTATATTCACAATGTTGGTCTGATAATGTGCTGTATTGACAATTGTCTTTTTGATGACTCAAATGCTAGTTATAAAGTAATGTTGTTAGGAAATGTTCATGGCAGCTGGAAGACTTGGGTACGAGTCAGACGTATTTTCACGTTTGACGCAGTTATTCCCTGTCCTACAATACAGAAGGCACTATTAACTATGTAACTGCTGGCTCAATAACAGAAAAAAGTTAAACTTTACCCTAACTGTGGCAAGTTTGCTATTCTTTTGCAAGCACAGCAAATTATACCAGCAGGATTGTAGTATTTGGTGGTAAGAAGAGGAAGACTAGAGATTCTTAGCAATTCTTACTTCAAATGCACTCAACTTCTCATAATGTCCTGTGGAACCATCACCATACCTTTACCACGACTCAGAATATTGTTTATCTCAGCTACTTGATATTAAACTTATGAAAATCTGTCACTTCAGTAGAGCTGTTGACTATGGGCCATAAACTAAGCCATTCCATTAAGATTTGGGGAAAAATGGGAAAAGTTTAATTTATCAGCCTAGTAACTAGGCTGGCCATGCTGAAAAATACAAGAATATACGGTATTGAGCAGTAATATTTTAAGTGTCTTTCATAAATTCCTGTTTTGAAAACTAAAAAATAACTCACAGCAAATGTTGGCTTGGAGGCAATATTGATATGCTGCTGCAAAAAGGAAAGAGAGAGTGAAGGGTTTGCTCTCCAATTTTTTGTGACAGTGAGTCTGATTTCCCATATAAAAATATTAAGTAAATGCAAATTTACTTTGGTTCCACCTTCAGTGTCAATAGGAATTTTGAGACAAGGAGGTGGTAGAAAATATTAGTGGAGGAAATCTGCAATTAAAACAAGTATGCTCACTTTGTTTCTTGTTCAAATTCTTGATATGTGAGCTCCATTGAGAGAGCACAGGGTTAGGTACTCAGGTTGTGTCTGGAATATTTTCTAGCATCTAAGTGAACTGTATTTTCAGAAAAAATCCCTGCAGAGAGCAGAGGAAAAAAAGCATTTTGACAAGATCTTTTCCCCCCACTTTTTCCTACAGAGAAAATAAAAGATTTGGAAAATCCCACTCCCCTGGGGTAAAATTACCAGCGTATGGTATGTGTATTACCAGAGTAAGGTATGTGAAGTGTAATTCCCTTGATGCCTTTTCCGTGCCATCTCTTCTTGTGTCAGTCCATTTCCCTGCAGTAAATCCCACAGATGCTTGAGCAAAGGAGAACTGCTCTAATATTCTTTTAAATCATCAAGTATTTTTCCTTGTGTATTGATGTAGAAGCTGCTGTGCAGAGGCTTTTTGCAGACAAAAATTTTCTAGAAGCTAAGTGTTGGTAGGAAAGCTTACTAATTGAAGTAATTTCCTCATCCCTTCCTAATCTTCAGTAATTGCGTGTCACATGTTTATCCCCACTTGTACCTAACTGGAAGAGAAGGAAATGTTTTGCAACTTTACTCTCAGAGGATGATCTGCTGACTTCCAAAGAAGGAAGTACTATGAGTGGAAAATGGATGCTATTCTTAAAATTTCTGTGTCAAAGCACTTGAGGAAGGGTATGTGAGAACGTTATGCTGCAGCCAGCATCAGCAGATACCTTACAATATTGTATTTGTTGGAATGAAAAGTAATGCCCATAACACAAAGGCTGCTCAAAGTTACAGTGATGAAAGTGATTCTATATCAGTTTTACATCCATCTAAATACTGGCTCCTTTTGTGTTGATAATTTTGGATTAATCTGTTGACAGCGTGCATGTCAAAATGAAATTCACCCCCATTACTTCTGTCATTGCTTTAACACTTTCATGCACTGTTCAGCCTTCTGCTGCTTGTCTTTGTTGCTTGTTAAGTTTTTGTCAAGATGTGCTATAGAGGGCTTAAATGCCACAGTCAAGGAAATACAGTGATTGTGTATGCTGCATCTCTGAATTCATAATTTGACTAGATTTTACCAGAGCTGTTTTAGAATGGCTGCCAAGGGAGTTCCAGCAACCCAGTTCAGACAATCTCTGTGCTTGAAATAAAAGGGTGATGTGCATATTGTGCAGTTGTATGGTCATGTGTATGGCTGTGTGTGCTCTGGTGAAATTCTGGCAGGTGGAAGAGCAGCAGAACAAAATCCTATGGCCACTTCTGCAGAACAACATTACCGATAGAACATTGCTGCTTGGTTTGGCAGCCTGTTGTTGTTATATTATAAGTTTCTCTGTGTGTAAGCTTTCTGATGAATTTTCTCATAGGAGAACATATTTTTGCTGGTTTTTTACTCTGTATAAGCTTTCTGTAAACAAAATATTTGTGTCTGTTCTTCAAGAACATTGAAATTGCTATGTTCCTCCTGAGAGTGGGGGAAAGAGCTGAAAGAACTTTATCTTTCTAATATTGTAAGCATTCTGCACACATTCTAGTACAGAGCAGTGAAGGAAAAAGATCAAACTCTGTACCGGGGCACATTATAGCCCGAAACCTTATGATAATAGAGTCATTTAATAAATCGTATTTAGCCTTCTGAAATTATTGTCAAAAGTCCTTTTTCAATGCATAAACCACAACAATAGCCTGTGATCAGTAAATCAGGACTACAAAAGCAGATATGGAAAAGACCTCAGTGTAATTGTACTTTTTGAGATATTTGTACAGTGGTCATCCTGTGATTGCTGTGGCAAGACTGCAATTAGATTTCCACTTGGTATGTTAACTGATAGAAACAGACCCCACATTCTTGAAAAATTGTTTATTCTTTCTAAAACAATAAATCCAGTCAGGTTTCAGCTGAATTTTATCTTAAGTTATATAATTTATACACATAGGCCCTTTTCTTCTGCAGTGTGATTCAGAATGAAGATAATCTTCTATGTAGATTCTCTTTTTAACAAGTATATTGCAAAATAAATTTACCCTGTAACTAAATGAACATTAAAGGTTAGCTATGCTGATGTAACGATTGGAAATAGTCTCGTAAAAGTTTAAGGGTAGGGAAACAATGCAGTGACATAACCATGACTCAAAAGACATCTTTTATCTCTGCTTCTGCATCTGCTGGTATAACAAACACACTTGCCATGCAACCAACTTTTCTTTTTTATGCTTTGGATTTTAGCAGTGATTTTTGTAGCACTGGTGTCGGGGCTCCTAAGTCAGACATATAGTGAAAGCTTATGGGAAGTAGTACTGCTACTCATGGGCTTCAGGAACTTTTAAAAAACCATCTCTGCTAATACTCAACTGTGGAACCTAAATATTAAAATCCTTCTTCTCATCACTAGTTCTGCCGCTGCTTGCATAGTGACAGCATGCAGAGTTATAAGTAATATATTTGGTAATAAAAGCACCTGAACACCTGACATTGGAAAGAGGAAGGTAACTTCTGACTAGGATGACTAGAAGCAGGAATGGCACGAAGTTCCACTGAAGGGTCAGCTCAAGTATAGCTAACTTATATAAGCTTAGGGCAAAGATGATAATGATAAAGTGGAATTAACTTTGTTGCAGAATGTTTGGTTACTTCAGGTTGTCAAACAATTTATGGTAAATAGATTAATGCATACGTCCAGATGTTATCTGTGCATTACCAGTAAGGTTCTTCTGGATTAAAATGTATAGTCCAAAAAGCTTTAAGGTAGGTGAGCAAGAAATAAACCAGGCTATGATGTCTACCTCAAAGACTGATTATTTCTGAAAGACATATAAAACAGATGGTAGACAGGATCACTACCCTGCTGTCAATAAGGAAACAGAGACAGTATAATTTAGGACATCTTCTAATGCTAGCAAAAGTACAAATACCTAGGACCTCTGGAGATAAGGATGTGTATTTATTTCTCTTCAGATCATCACAGCCATGATGATCTGAAGAGCTCAAATGTGAATTCTGTGAGAGTGGCCTCAGTGCTTAAAGACATGTTGGTGTCCCTTATTCTCCAGTTAGGGATGTCACAGCAAGCCACATATGTCAGAAGAAGGGACAATGGGAAATTGTTGGTCACTCTGAGAAGCAAAGACTGCAGAAGGAAAATCATCCTGTGTAACTCCATAGCTCAAGAAGGAATCATGCTTCCTGTACAGGCAGGACAAAGCTGGAGCAGATTAAATCTGTCTCTAAAATTTAGAGGCGCTTAGTTAAAATTAGCTCTTCTTCTACACAGAAGATATTAAAATTATAAAAATACCAGCATATTGAACTGAGGGATGGTGCAACTGTAGTTGAGGGATGATTACCTTTCCCAGTCCCAAGAAATGAATGAGAGTGGTTCCATCGAGATCTAGAAGTTTTGTGGCAAAGAAACCTGAATAGAAAATATGCAAGTTCCCAACTTACACCTGTCAGCATACACATCCAGTTTAATGGAAAGGGGTCAGGTTTGCTGTGTACATGGAGCTGCTGTTGCAGTTTGCAAAGACTGTATAGGAATTAAGTAATTGAAACCCTTTTTCTTCTGAAGTGATAATTCTAGCCAGGAGACTACCTAGAAAAACACAAGGAGGAAAAGAAAAGCTAAAAAAACCCCAGTCCTTTGAGAATCTCCTAAGTATTTTTAGAAAACACTTCTGAATTAAGAGTTTGGTGGCATAAAAGACAGAAAATGCCAAGTGGGGAGATGTCTCTGAGGTATCATAAGAAGTTAAGTCTTGTAAAGTAACCACTGAGGAAAGATCTCTGTAGACTGTGTTTTTTCCTTGTTTTCTATGAATGATTGGTTCTAACTGATAATTACTGGGTTTATTTTTATTTTCCAAGAAGGAAAATAAATTTATATTCTTCCAGTGATACATTCATGAGGGAGAAAAGGGCTCCTACTTAATTTCAGTCAGGATTGTTGAGTGATACACTATGTAAGGGTAAGCACAAATTTGTATTATCAAATAGAGAAAGGAGAAAATCTAAAACCTTTTGAAATGTATTGAGGGAAAACAGGAAGATGTTCAGATAGAGTCTAGGCTATATTTGAGATAAAATTATTAAATAAAAAAATAGCAGCTAAAGAATATGCTTTTATGATAAGAGAATGTTTTTAGTTGACTAGAGCAGTCAAAAGGGCTAAGTAAAAAGTTTCCTCGATATTTTGAAAAATACAAAAAATATAAATATTCTACTTGTAATATGATCAAGAGGATTACAGATTTCTGGTCACTGCACTGAAAAAGTTTTATGAGGAAAGTAGAGACTGGCCTGGGAGGTTTAAGAAGTAAACCTTGTTAGTGCTATGAAGCAGATGTGTTACAAGATCTCTTGAAGGAAGTGTGCTTTACCTCAAGGAGCCTCTGTTTTATCTTCTGAAAAGAGTTGCAGAAAGGCCTTCTAAAAGGAACTTTTCAGCATGAAATAATGTGCATATGGAAATCTTGTATTTCTGAAGCAGCATTCTGAACTGGTTCCTGATTCTGTTTCCTGCTTTCTTCTTCTCCCAAGGACTCTCCCATCTTTCTCTGCACAAAGCAAAGCTGACCCTATAGCTTTTGTAGGATCTGATGTGGGACAGCAGACTGTAAATTTATCATTTATGTAGAAAGTAAGCCAGAATGTCCAAGAATATTTAGGGGAATTAAGAACAGTAATGTTTTCCCATTTTCCCTTCTTTTTTTACTTTTTCTCCAAAGCTTAATATTATGTGAGAATCTCTACAACTTTGATGGACATTCTGTTGCACCATGGTAAGGTTTGAAAGAGCACCTCTTTTACTGTAAAATCCTTGAACTTACTGTGTCACCCAGTCTCAATTATGTTTTGGGCAAAATATGCAGTGTGGGCAGTATTTTGGTTTAGATGTTCCCAAGAGATTTAAAAATTAAAGAAATCCAATAATTGCCTGCAAAATAATTTTACAACACGATATGCCATTTTATTTGTAAGGGTTACTGTTAATTACAAAGAGCTTCACAAGCATCACTTAATTTTTACAGATATCATTCTATGTGATGACGAGAAATGAAAAATTCTTTGGTTTTGAAGCCTTTATTTTAGGGTCTCACCTTAAAATTTCTTCAAGGGATTTCAGCCACCCCAAAATTCATTTTTTGTTATGGGAGTTGCTGAAGGTTAAGCTTGGCGTGAGCATGTGAAGGATTTAAAAGCACAGCATCCTGTAGATGAAATAGAGCAATAAAAAATTACATGATTACTGAATCAATATTATACTGTTTCCTGTATGCTGAATTCCTTCATTTATGATGAAAAATGATTGTCTGTTTACTTCTTATCTTCTGCAAATATCATACCTGTTTTTTCACCCCTCCTCTTGCCTCCTCCCTTTGAATCTCCTCCCCTGTGATAGGATCAATTGCCTCAGTGGGTATTATAAAAAGCTGAGTTTCCAGTGGAATTCCCATTCACCCACCTTAGCCACCATGGGGCTAAGAGCAGCCAGCCTCTTCCTCCTCTGGCTGGCTCTTTCCTCTGCAAATGAAATAAAAAAAGGTAAGCTCTAGAGATGAAATGGTAGCAGACTGCCTCTTGGAAAAGAGGGAGAGAGTTAAAATATCGCTGCGGAGCTAGAATGAGGCAGTGCATTTAAATAATGCTTTGGAGTTTTAGGATGCCTTAAATTGCTTATGCTTTCAAATACTGAGGCTGCATTGCTTGGACAAAATTGGTAGATCCTACTTTCTTTGGAGAGATTAGTGCCTATATTTACCGCATTGATTTCTAGTTTGATGTGCTTGGAAAATATTTTCAATGTTGCTTTTCTTCCCATGCATTGAATCTTTACTAGGTATGGCAACACTTTAGCAGAAAAGAACTGTAGGTCTTTCAGAGGTTCATTGTTAAAGCAATGAAGGAAGTGGATGATTGTGTCTTCTGTTACTTTGGAACAACATAAATTGTTCTTCAAAAATGAATGTAGTAAGATTGAAAAAAACCTGATTCTGTCATTTAGGACATTTTTAGCCCTTTTGCTAAAGCTCTGACTTACTGTATTTGCTATCAAATTTGAAGTGATGGAATGGAGCACTTGTACTGAAAACTTCTTTTTAGAGGGATAGATGATTAATTATATCCAGTGATCAGGTTTGGGCTATTGAACTTGGTCTGCTGTGTCTTGAATTCAGCAATGGAAGGAAAGCTTTACCTTGCATTTGGTCTTCCAGCTGTGAGCTCTGGGAGGATCTCTGTGCAGCCTTCTTCTGGGGAGGGAAGCATTCCAGCTTGGCTGGATGTCTCTGGTATGATTGATTCCATCAAAGTACAGTAACCTAGAGGTTTTCTTAGCAGTTTTGCTTTTTTATGGTAAATGTTGCAAGAAAATCTTGTGAAGATGAAAGATATGTCAAGATTCCCAAGGATGCTCAGCTTTTATGATTCGCCCCTAATCTACAGTATCTGGAGATTGATCAGATATTGTTGTTAATTTGTATTTTTTGTTGGTATAGATGGCAGGGAGAGGAACAAATCATCTTCATATTTTGCTATTGCAAAAACTTCTTTTTTCCTCTCCTACCATGGCTATTTTCTGACCTATCTTCTAAAAAATTTCTGTCTTGCAGTAATAGAAATCACTACTGCTTTTAGGAAAAAAAATAATTCCCTGAAATCTCCTGTTGTGCAGAAGCCCTTTCATAACCTTTGATCTCTTAGTCTTCCAGAGTAGGTAGTACTTTCTTCGTTTCCTACCTGTTTTGTTTCTAGTACATGCTGCACCAGGGAAGAAGATAGTTATTGGAAAAATTTAATATTGACAAAAATAATACTGTGATTCAGAATAAAATCATATGCTTGGCACAGAAAACAAGTTAGTGGTTAGTATTAAGTTTCCCCACCTCATGCAGATAAGTTCCTTCACCTCAGTGAGGATTATAGGATATACCCTGGTCTCAGAATTGTTTATTAATATCTTATTCTCCTTTAGAGATTTTAATATTTTCTGCTGACCTGGCAGATACTCAGTCTGGCTTGAAATCTATGGAATCACTGTGCACATAATTGCAGGTGGTGCCAACTGTAAAATGGAACACTTACCATTTTTGGAACACTAGATCATTTCTTGCACTCTTTTCATATCTATTTCTTTTTCATCACTTAACAGGAAGGACAAGAAACCATGGCCACTATGTCTGCAGCACTTGGGGAAACAACCATTTCAAAACTTTTGATGGAGACATGTACCAATTCTCTGGCGTTTGCGAGTACAATTTTGTTTCCGACTGCCGAGAGGCTTACAAGGAATTCTCTGTCCACATCCAGCGTGCTCTCAACAGCAATGGCCATCCTGTGATCCAGTATATTCTGGTGAAAGTCAAGGATACAATGGTCTACCTCAAACCAAACCTGGTTGTGGTGGATGGGCGGATGTAAGTTCCTTTACTATAATGGTATTCAGAGAAATGTGCTGGGAAGGTTAAAGCAGGATTGATTCTTTACATATCTGTCTGTGTACCATTACAGAAACTGCTGCAAAGCATTTCCACAGACAAACAAATAAACAAACAAAAAAACCTTTTGAAATTCAGCATTAAAATTGCTTTGGGGAGGGGCTTTAGTATTAACTGTCATTTATACACTGGCATAAGGGATTATTTAAATACAAATCAGGAAAAGGTTTGAGTGAATTGTTCTTCCAGTTGTGCAGAAAACAGTGCACTCATGAGCAAATTTTTCACTGCTTAAAATGATATAACTTCATTAGTTTAATGGCATCATCTTGAATTTACCTTAGCAGATGGTCTAGCAAATTCTTGAAACGGAAATGCATTTCTCTGGAGTCTTTTCCTCTTATTTTCTGACAGAAGAGAGGTAGTTTTTTCTGATGTTCATAAATAATTCTTTAAGATCTGATGGTCAGTACTCAAGATATAACACAGATCAAAATTCACACTAATTTATCTGTGGCATTATGTACTTTTTCAGTCTAAGCAGTATTATTTTTCTCCTGTAGTATGATTACACAAGAAACTCGTCTGACACCATTACTGATGCTAAGTAGTGTCTTGACCTAGTCTTTCCTATCATTAGCTTATCCTTGTAGTGTGTGCATTTACCCTCTGAAGCAAGTGAAGCAACTCATGAGTTAATTAGTATGTTTTAGCATAATTGGAAAAAAAGAGAACTTTTTAATTGTCATTGGACAACTTGGTTTTGCCCAGAATTCAGCTTTTGCTCTAACGTTTGGAAGCCACGGCAATGAAAATATGTTCAAAGATTGAAAGTGACATTCAGTTTTCCAAAGATCATACTAGAATGCATAACAAAATGACAGAAAGTTACAAAAAAGGCATTATTGCCTCAAATTGAAAAAGCTCTTTATTGTGTACTCAAGTCTTAAAAAGAACTCAATGAAAAACAAGTTAGAAGTCCTTTAAAACTCTTTCTCTTAAACCGAGCCATTTTTGTCTTAGATATACTTTATTGTCATAAAACAGCAGATCCCTGCCAAACAGGTTTTTGCTGCTTGGAGAATATTTTTTTTTTTTTGTAGAACTCAATTTTCCATATTGATCCTGAAATGCTAAATTATCAATTTTATCATGTAAAATAGCATTTTGCAGGGCTGATGTGAAAACTGTAAAGTAGAATACTGTATGGATTAGCCTTCAGGTACCTGATTCACTGATTGATTGAATGTCTTATTAGAAAAAAATATAAATATTCCATGCTGTGATAGCTAAAAGCTGAAAAGATGTCCAACATTTTGTGCTCCCCCTCAAGAAACATAATCTCTCAAGACTTCATTGTTTATTGATGAACAATGCAGTCAAAAGCAGAAATAATGATCTCTGAGTTTGCACCTAGGTGGTTAAGTCATTTGGGCATGTTAAAAAATGCCTGATGTAAATAGCTGTAAAAACCCCTGTGACAGAAAATCAGGAGATAAAGCTCTCCCAGTCAAGAGACTAGTAAAGAGATGTGCATACACATGCAAATGGATAAATCTGTAGAAAATTGGCCAGTTATTTTGACTGGAATCCAGTTTACATTACTTCTGTTTGAGCAGACTCTAGTCTTCTAGATTTTATAGGATGAGACTGCCTGCCACAATCCTTTTATTGCTGAATGAAATTCAGCAGTTCAGTTTACTTGTAAGACAGACACAAATTGTTATCACACAAAAATATCTATGCTCAGCCCTCTGCAAGGTGTCTTCTGTCACCATTAACAAGCTCAGTCCTGTCCACTTAAAACTAAGTAACTAACTACTGAAAGAGCTACTGAATTCCTCTTAACATGCTCCTTTCTTTTCAAAATTTTGTTGGCAGTCCCTGTAACTGCCTGTGCATTCTGAACTCTCTCTTAAGGAGGCAGTTCTTTCCAATGGAACATTAATTCTCTCTGAAATGGCTATGAGATATTTTCGTAAAGAAACACTGTAAATTATGTTGTAGCTCCTTTCATTGATGTAAATTATTAGTGAGTGTTTGAATATCCTCTGTTAATACCACAATGATGATGTTTTTTCTTTGATTAATTTGAAGACATCTGACATTTTGGGTTTTTTTAAGTTAAAGAACCCAAAGTGTTGGGTAGGCTTTTCCTCTGAAATTGCTTTGCCTTTTAAATGAGTTTTTGCAATGAATTATTGTCCCAAATGTCAGAGAGAGAAGACTTCATGGCTCATTAAAACAAGGCATCCTGTGCAGTTAGGATCAGGTATTCAGACTAGTTTCTCAATTCCTTGGGGTATTTGGCCTATTACAGACATTCATGTCAGCCCTTATGTTTCCTAACTAACACAGATCTATGATTTTCTTCCTAGTGTGAAGACACCTTACTACGCCTCTGGTGTCCTCATTGAGAGCAATGAAATTTACACCAAGATTTATGCCAAATTAGGCATGGTTCTGATGTGGAACCAGCAGGATGCCCTGATGGTATGTATGATCCAAGTATTTTTAATTGGTATTTCCTGAGTTTCCTGGGATATTTCTCTGTCTCAGTAGAAAAAAAAAAAGGGGGGGGGGAAGGAAGAAAAAAGAAAAAAAGATAATTCTTTTATGTTTTTCCTTTTTCTTTTCGTTATTTAGGTGGAGCTGGACAATAAATTTAATAACCATACCTGTGGTCTCTGTGGGGATTACAATGGCATTCAAATCTACAATGAGTTCATCAACGGAGGTGCGTCATCCCACCATTCTGACAGCTATCCCCAAAGATTGGCTGACAAGCCCTGTGCATAGAAACACCAGAGGAGAGCAAATTTCACTTGAGAGGTTTCTGTGATTGCCCCAGACTAAACATTAAGTTCCAGTGCTGCACTCCTGGAATTCCTGCATTCTAAGTTTATTCTATTCCAGATTAATCTTTTTGTTCTTTACTAGTCTTCTTTTCCTGTTTCTCCTTTACATTTTTAAGCACAGTTAGACATCATTCAGAGCAGGTACCTGTGTCTAACAGGCATATTTGATACCATAGTAACTGTTTGTTTCCCTTGATTTGTAGAGTTCCAGGAATCAGGCGGTCCTTGTCAATTTTTGAGGCTCAGCAAGTTCTCTTTCTATTTTTTTTCTCATAGATGCAAGCTACAACTCAATTACATATGGGAATATGCAGAAGATCAGCAAACCCAATGTCAAATGCCAAGATCCAGATGAAACTCAGGCTCTTCCAAGCTGTAATGAGCATGTAAGTATTTCTTATAGTGAACTTCCTTTACGTAGGCACATGGAGACATCCTTGTGCAACAGGGAGTTAGCTGCAAGGAACTGGGAGGACTGATCCTTCCAGGATATATGGTTACTTTTTCCTAGCTGTTCAAAAGACAACAGGTTTTTTTGCAAGATAAGAAATGTCCAGAAACAGAGATGCTTGCAAATCTCTTAAACGTTATTCCTTTTCCTCCTCAGCGTGACGAGTGTCAGAGGTTGCTGACTTCCCCTGCATTTGCTGATTGTCGGCTACGTCTTAATTTGGAAATGTACATCCAAGCCTGCATGCAGGACAAGTGTGCCTGTAAAGGGAAGGATGACTCCTTCTGCCTCTGCAGCACCATCTCCGAGTATTCCCGCCAGTGCTCGCACGCAGGCGGCCACCCGGGAGAATGGAGGACACAGAACTTTTGCCGTAAGCAGCCACACAAATTTTACAAAGATCCAAATGTTTCATGCATGTAGCACCATGAAATTGAAATTCGTTACTTCTTTGCAAAGCTCTTGGCATGTATTATAAATTTCATACCAGTAGTGTTAAAAATACTATGGTCTCCCTGTCTTCTTCTTCTATTACTTTTACCGTTAAGAAATACTTTTCAGCAAATTCTGTTCCCATTAAAATACCTGAGATGTGATGCTGCAGGAGATGGGAATAATTTGATCTATTTGAAACCAAAAGAAGTAAATATAAAAACCAGGGAAAGCAGTTCAGAATTAGATGAACATGCTTTGCCATGTGGAATCTGGCTTGAGGCACCACTGACTTGAAGGGAGTAGGATGTATGATCTGTGGTTTCTAAGGAATGATGGACTTAACACTCAAATAACTCCTGGTGTCTTTCTTATTCTTTCAGCCAAGAGCTGTCCTGCTACCATGGTCTATAGAGAAAGCAGCTCACCCTGCATGGATACTTGCTCACACTTGGAGATCAGCAGCCTTTGTGAGGAGCACTACATGGATGGCTGTTTCTGCCCTGAAGGCAAGTGTTATTCTAGCTGTTGCATCTGGGAGAAAAGCAGGAGCCCTGGCTGAGGAAGTCATAAATACTACATGTAGTCAAACTATCTCTTAGAAATGAGTAGAAATCATTATTTGCCCCCCAGAGGAAAATAACTGTAACTTTTTCTAAGGAGGTAATAATTGATTAATTAATAAATTATTTTGTAATTCAAACATATTAACACAGCGACAGGTAATAAACCTGCTTTTTAATTCTCAACAAGTGGGCTTTTGATACTATATAGTAAATTATGCTTTTTAGGTTGAATAGTTCTGAGACAATGGACATCATTTGCCCAGAGAGTGGCAGTGAGGGACAGTGAATGAAATTCTCAGGCTTGCTGTCAACCTTAGGAAAGATTACAGTGATAGTCTTCACAGCCAAAAAGACTAAAAATCTAAACATGTGACATTCTGAGATTTTTCTTATGTGCTTGCAATAACCTTTTTATCTGTGTATAGTTATTTAAATGAACAGACTTGGATTTTCAAAGCTGACTAAAAGTGCTTTCCATCTGTCTTATATTAGAAAAAATAGAGACAGCTATTCTTCACAGTTTAGATAAACTCAGCATGTGTGGCAAATTAGAGTTTTTCCTCTGTGGAAATTGCTTATTTGAAAAAGAGCTGGAATAGTTAATGTTGTGTTTTATAGGAACTGTGTATGATGATATCAGTGAAAAAGGCTGCATCCCTGTTAGCCAGTGCCACTGCAAACTTGGTGGAAATACATATGCACCTGGAGAAAGCATTTCCAAAGAATGTGAAGAATGGTAAGGATCCCAGTTGTTGTACACCTTTCTTTGAATGATGGTAAATGGGTCTGCATTTTTCAAATTTCCACTTGGTCATAGGAGATGTCCTGAAAACACTCCGAATTTAATGTTTATGTTGCATGTCTATAGAACAAAATTTCTGGAAAGTTCTTCTTGATTCTATGGCATATGTCAGAGGGAAAATCTCAAGGAAATGGTCAAGGATACAGTTTTAAAACACCTGGAGATAGCTTGCTGGTTGCCAGATATAAAGATACTTTCAGTGTTCTCAGCTCCTGTAATAACTACAAACATTTTTTGTATTATTTGTCTGTTTATAGCGTCTGTAATTCAGGCAGATGGACCTGCAAAGATCTACCCTGTCCAGGCACATGCTCAGTGGAAGGAGGCTCCCATTTTACCACCTTTGATGGGAAGAAATACACCTTCCATGGAGACTGCTACTATGTGTTGGCCAAGGTACTGTGTACTGTGGGGCTGTTCTCTTGTAGAGTAAGCCAGTGTCTGTGTGCTGATGTGTATCAGCTGGGAGTTATTGTTCTATTCCACTTCCATAGGGTGAGGGAAGCAGAAATGCTGGAAGTTGTACTAGAAAATTCAGGATTTATCTGTAATAGCCCCAAGGGGAAGCTGGGGACTTATTGCAATGGGTCATTAACTCAGTGAGATAGAAGATGCCTATGCTGTCATTATTCAGTGGAGTCCTTTTTATATAAGAGATCAAAAGGTCTCAGGATTAGGAGTTCTTGGCCACTTCTGTAATAGCTATTTCTCAGTCTGAGAGTCAAAGTCAGGTAGAGAAAAGAGGTGGGCAGCTGTTTCATTCATCCCTCAAATATCAGTCCGTTCTTCTAGAGAGTGAGGAAAATCTTGTTGAGCTAGGAAAGTTATCATAACTGATGAATTTAGTCTTTGTTGTGGAAATAATTTAATGAGATTTTTAATTTGACTAATGGACATTTCTTTCCCTGTGATTGTAGGGTACTGCAAATGAGAGTTATGCTCTCCTGGCAGAGCTGGCTCCCTGTGGCTCCACAGACAAACAGACCTGCTTGAAGACTGTTGTGCTTTTAGTGGATGACAAAAAGAACGTAAGTGCTGTTTTGTGGATTCTGCTAGATATGTTGAAAATTAGCATATTTCCCTTATTGTGGGTGAATACTTTTTTCTTCTGGAGTTATTGCTGTGGATAGTTAAGGAACCTCAGACCTGACAAACAGCTCAGGTTTCTGCCTTGAGAATTCAAAATAAACCTAAACTTTAGAAAATATGAGATTCAAAACAACTGACATTTCCCCCTCTTCCTTCCTCTGCTCTGTGCGTTATGATTTTTCTCACGGGATTCCAGCTGTCTGGAAGCAAGAGTACCATTCTTCTTCCTCTCATGGTTTTTTTCTTAATTCAGATATAATTTTATAGATCTAATTGAGTCCTTTTCAAAAGAAATCCTGTCTTTGAATGGTCATACAATCCAACCTTCTCAGATATTCACTTTAGTATTCTCTTTATGAGAATATATAGACTGTCTCTATACATAATTTACATACATATACACATGATTTTCCTCTCATATTTATGGACTTTCATGTCCTTGCCAGCATTACTAGAACATAAGAAAACCAAATCAAAACCCAATAGTTTTATGTTTCTGTATGTACAGAGTAGCATTTTTGAGGAAGTTTAATTAACTGCTTTCTTACCATGTCAGAATCATATTAGCCATCACACAGAAGCTGTAGCACATGCTTTAATAAGGAATAAGAACTTGCTACAAATCCTGAAGACCTAATATTTTCTTCTACTTGCTGAAATCAAAGTGCCCAATATAAATGAGTTTTACATTTTATTATTGCTGTGAATTCTTGTAGGCAGGTGTAAGAAAAACACTGAATACCAAGACAAAACCTTATGTGTAACCTATAGGGCTGCTGCCATGTTCAGTTTTCAGACAGATTTTTCCTTTCAAAAATTTGGAGTTCTAGACAGAGCCTAAATGTGTAAAATGTCCTTGCTGTAAATCTTCTTTGTATTAGTTTGTTTTCCTCAGTCCCTGGAACCTCATTGATTCCATTTGCCATTACACAGGTGGTGGTTTTCAGATCAGACGGCAGTGTGCTCCTGAATGAGATGACAGTGAATGTGCCTCATGTGTCAAGTAAGGGACACAGCCTTGTATGTCAAGTGTCACACACCTGACTTCTCAGCAGAAACCACAACAGGGGTGTATTTTTATACAGGCAAAAGTAGAAGGGAGGTGTTTAGCACTTTCCAAACCTGGCTACGTGGTGTGGGCATGCCCATTTAGTTCTGATCCTAGAGACCAGTCCTTATAAGTAATCAACTTGTTAAGTTTGTGAAGACCAGCATCGTATCTAGTTGGCCAGTGATTTTTAAAGGAAAAAAAATATTAATTTGATCCTGGTCTCAGAGATCTCATGCTGGGTGATACATGAGAACCTAATAAGAAGTGTTTATTTTGGCTGTGTGTGTCTGTTTATTACAACAGTTCATGTTTTTGTTTTTCAGCCAGCTTCTCAGTATTCAAGCCGTCTTCCAGTTTCTTTGTTGTACAAACTTCTTTTGGGCTTCAGATGCAGATCCAGCTGTTTCCAGTCATGCAGCTGTTTGTGACTGCAGATCAATCAGTTAAAGGAAAACTTCAAGGCAAGTGTCTATGCAAATGGGAAGCAAAGTCATGCTGTTTCACAGCTGAATAGTCATGTGTTCTCTATGAGTGATAACTCATGCTACTTGTTGATTCAAGGGGAGGAAACAGAAAGAAAATTGACTCAAGCAAACTAGAAATGTATTTTTTTTTTTTGATATTGAAATGACCTATCACTCTGGTGCCAGTACATAGGTGTTTCTTAGAATATTCCTTACTTTTGTTTTTAGTTTAATTTAAAACTATCCACAAAACCAGATTTTTGGTGTATTTTGTGGTTTCAATATCATCAGAAAGCATAAAAAATATGAGTTAGGGTAATAATCTCTTGAAGCACAGATATCTTCATGATTAGTATTCTTGAAGATGTTGAAGATCTAAAACAGGGCTTCATTTCAGTATTTATATTATGCATTAAATTGATGTGGAATAATCAGCTGTTTCTAGTGTTTGTGATTAGTTGTCCCTTTCCTTTGACCTTTCAGTATGAGAATAAGTAATGCTTATGTGAAATTTCTACCTTGTTCTCAAATAGGTCTTTGTGGAAACTTCAATGGAATGGAAGGTGATGACTTTAAAACAACCAGCGGGCTGATTGAGGCTACAGGATCTGCCTTTGCTAACACATGGAAAGCTCAGTCCACCTGCACAGACCAGGCAGAAAAGCTGGAAGACCCCTGCAGTCTCAGCATTGAAAGTGGTAAGCACATTAATAAGTCAGAGGCTTGGCTTCTGCCAGGATGAGCAGCATCTGCTGTGCCTTACTGCAACAGGTGTGTAAGAGTTGTAGCGGGGCACTGAAGATTTTTTACAGGACTGTAACAATTAATATCTGGAAGTATATATATATATATACAAGCACTTCATCAAACTGAAGTGAAAATTTAAGGTGTGATTGTAAAAGAATCCTAAGGTAGGAAAATGGGAAAAAGAGTAATTAATTTGTACTATCTGCAAAGACAGCTTGTATCTCCTAGCATTATCTATCCTTATGTTTAACTTAGCTTTATGGTCCCCAAATGGAAAGAGCTTCCACAATTCCATGTGTACAAATTGCAGAAGTACGGTGCAGTTTTTGATTTTATGATTGCATGTCTCTGAACTGAGGATTAGAAATACATGTGTGGTGATTGCATGTAGTTTCTCCACTCCCTAAAATGCACACAGTTCTCTCATTTGTATTGCTGCACTGCATTTATGTGTCAGCATAACTAGGCATGGCACAAGGAAGATAAAGAAATGTGATTAATTTTTCTTTTTTCTGCAGCAAATTATGCTGAGCATTGGTGTTCTTTGCTGAGAAACCCACAAGGTCCTTTTGCAAGATGTCACTTAGCCATTGATCCTTCAGAATACTATAAGGTATTGTAATTTTGCATTCTTTTAGTAGTGCATTATTTCAGATGTTTAACTGTAGACACTTATCATTGTTTGAACATTAGAGACATCAGTGAGTAACTTGTCCATAAGAGATACTAAGTTTTTGGATTTACTCATTCAAGCAACCTAGCATCCAAAATATCTCATATGATGAGATCCTTATGCATCTGAATAAAATGTGCTGCTGAATAAAAAGGTACATTTTTTTCTTTTGCTTTCTTTTTTTTTTTTCTTTTGGTGTTTCATGTACATTTTTATTGGCTTGGATATTTGGATGGAAAAGAAAACTCAAGAGTTGCAGATGTGCACAGTTTAAGCCTACCCTTAAACATTAGTTTCTATAAAGTGAGGGAAAAAATTCCAACCATATATTGGTTGGAATGTAACACCAAATCATTTTCATGCCAGAATCTCCATGAATTTTTTTCCTTCATGCTCATCTCTGTTGAGCAGTAAGTGAGGCTTACCTGAGGAAAAGGAATTCTAAAATCCTTGCTTACACTTGGAAATCAGTGTGAGCTCAAATGTTGTAAAGGTCTTCATAGACCTGGTTAATATTTTGCCTTTATTGTTCTGGTTTTTGTGAATCTCTGCATTTCTAATTAGTAACTGAGAATGAATGGTATCAATACCCATTGAAAAATGTGTTCTTAGGAGGCTGGCTACTTTTTAAAGGTTCAAGAGGCTTGGCTTGGGATAGAATAAGCCCCCAAATATTTTCATTGCGTATGAAATGAAGCAGCAGTTTAACTCTCTGGTCTTTGTCTGTTCCTTCCATTGTTCTCTGGTCATGGAATTAGTCCAAACAACATCAGGAAAAGCAGACAGGACATTTTGTAGCAGTCAAGTTGCAATAGACCATTGATTTCCTGTGGACTTATTGACCCTTTTGTTCTTTTGTTCTCAGAAATGTAAATATGACACCTGCCTCTGTGAAAACAATGAAGAATGTTTGTGTGCTGCCCTGTCCTCTTACTCAAGAGCCTGTGCTTTCAAAGGGATCATACTGGGAGGCTGGAGAAAGAGTGTCTGCAGTAAGTAGTGGAACAGTAATCCCTGTGGAAATAATTAACCATGAGAAATAAGCAGGCTCTCTCTGAATTTAGTTGTCAGTGATCTCACTGTTAAGGGGTTTGGAGTATCTTAGAAATGTCTAATGGACCTAAAAGAGACAATGCTGATGTTTAGTAATGTTTACTAATTCATGTTATATTCTTTAGATGTAATTTGATTTTTTTATACTTAAAAGTAGAAAGCGATATTTTTAACTTTACCTTCTTTCCCCAGTCTAGCTAATATAATTCTATTTACTAATGGAATCCCAGCCATCAGGGCTTTTACTGTGCATTTGTTTATCAATGTCTTTGTTTCTGATCATGCTTGCTTTACATCAACAGTTCAGTATGTTTGAGACTAGGAGTTTATTATGTTTTGCTCTCTATCTGTTTATCAGTATGTGAAACAAATAGGGCTATGAAAGTAGAAACTATTAGTAGCAGTTAAAAATAAGTCTACAACTGGTAAAGTTAGGTTAGTGTTACTTGTGATTTCTGATATTTTTGTACTTTAATAAGATCTAAGGGAATGTTTTTATCACTACATTCAGCACAGCCAAAGAAACCAAAATGGAAATGTCAAGGCCAAATTGTCCATCCTGCATCCCTTATTTATCACTTTGGTTTTTTTCCCCCAGGCAGTGAAGCATCTTCTTGCCCAGGAAATCAAGTCTTCCTTTACAATCTTACAATGTGCCAGCAAACCTGTCGTTCCCTTGCTGATGGTGACAAGTATTGCTTGCAAGACTTTGCTCCTGTGGATGGCTGTGGCTGCCCACCCAATACATACTTGGATAACCAGGATAACTGTGTGCCCATCTCCCAGTGCCCATGTTATTACAAGGGATCATACCTGGAACCTGGGCAGTATTTCACAAAAGATGGAGAACGCTGGTATGTTTTATTTTGGCTTCTTGTTTGTGGGGAAAAAGCCCTTTAAAAATTGCTTATTAGGTGTAAGGTGCTTAGCTTTTTTGGTACTTTAATGAATATTTGTAATGCATTTCACAATATCTTCATGCTGAGCAAAGCATTATGCTGTTGCAATGCGATTTATCAATAATTGAGAAGTGCAGCTTGCTTTGGAGGTGTGAGTACTGGCCTTCACAGATAAATGTTATTCTGAAGCTGCAGTGTTAATAAGGCTTTGTTAAGCAGAAGAGTGAAAGGAAGATAAAAGGCCAACTGTGTGTTATGTTTGCTTTTCTAGCAGACACAGATTGCTTGTGTTTTCCACTGGAGGAAGGTCCCCTTGATATGTATTCAATGTAACATAGGCTTTTGAAAACAACATTCATGATTCTGTTCTGTTTTGCCATGATCTCTGGCAATGGTTTGCTGCCTGAGTCATCAGTGCAAACTGTGAAATGCCTTGTCTCATCCAGCAGAAGAAGCATATAGGTCAACAAATTTGCAGCATATAAATTGAATAGTCATGAAAATACACTGTGTATCCAAATGGAGGCTTTGATTTAAATTATCATTATCACCTGTGTCATTATTATGTAATTCATGAGTTGTCATAAAACATAGTATTAAAGATTAATGGAATAGCTGTCATTCCTTAAAACATAACCTTTCTGTGCATTATGCCTAAAATCTTGCTACACTTTTTCTCCAATTAAAAAATTTATGTGTGATTCAATAGAATTGACCTTGAAATTTCAGTAGAAATTATGCAGGACATCTTTAATAAATACTCTCAAATTTATATAAACAAATCCTTAGACTTAAATTGAAGTTATTGAGCTTGCTTATTTTTTTTAATTTCTACTTACTTCACTTTCCTAGTGTTTGCCGAAATGCAAAGATCCAGTGCACTTCAGTGAAAATAAGAATGAGAAGTAAGTGAAATTCTATAAACTAAACTAGAATAAAATCCATAGCCAACCTCCCAACCCAAACCTACTTCCCTTTTGAATTTTCCATTTACTTGTTTTGCGTGTTTTTTTCTCTTTATGTAAAACAGTAACACATATTCACTTTTTTCTCTCATCATTGAGCCTATTTTTTTCATAAGGATAGACTGAGATTTCTGTCTGAAAAACTACCACCTTTCATTTACATTTCTTTTACCTTTTCTTGATTGATCTAAACCAACAATGTACCTTTCAGGTGAAAACGAATGTTCTTCTAACAAGACATACTTTGACTGCAATGCATCCTCGAAGTGGACTTCACAAACACCTCTACAACTTAGCTGTCATACTCCTCAAACTGATCATGTATGTATTCACCTTTTCTTTGTGTCTTGCTTTCTTTATTCTGTATTCTTTACATGACATGGTGCTACACAGCAAATTCAGTTGTAACAAAAAATTTATTTCTCTTTGGTTTAATCTACCCTTTTCCCCCCCAATATTAATCTGTTGCCATTTTCACAGTGCTTTCCCTCTCTTCTTTACTGTGTCTTCAGTAGAGCCATAATTTCCAAGTGAAAAAGAATTTGGGTTCTTAGACAATCAAAAAAGAAAAGAAAAACATTAGAAACCTAGAAAAAAGAACCTTATAAAACTAATCAATATTAGACCGTGTAGTTTTAAATGCAGTTTTTAAAGAGTGCTTGTGAAGACATGGAATTAAGATGCCGTGCTTTGTCATAAGGTAACCATTTCTCCTTATATTCCTTAGTTCCAGACGGAGTGTGTCTCAGGCTGTGTGTGTCCTGAAGGTCTATTTGATGATGGCAGAGGGGGCTGTGTTGAGCAAAAAGATTGCCCGTGCATTCATAACAATGAGTGGTATTCTTCTGGAGACAAAATAAAAGTGGACTGCAACACCTGGTGGGTTTAAGTGAATACTCTCTTCTAGAATATATTCTATGCAGTATATTCAGAGTCATGTCTAGGCTTATGTACTACAGTAGCTGCAAAAGCTGGAAGTATCATCCTTAATTTTCAGAAATACTTATTGCTACCTCAGAAAATACAGATTCTGCTGAAGGTATGGGGGTAGTAGTTACCTCTGTTTTCAGTAGGCATCTCTTGTTGGGAAAACTCACTTATTTTTAAAAATAAATGCAATCAGATCTAAACATTGCAGCTCAACAGAGTAAAAATCATGTTATAGGCTTAAAAACAGGCTGAAAAATTGAAGTTGAGATATTTTGCACATTATTTTGGATAATATATTTTGGATATTTTGCACATTATCACATTATATCAGGCAGCTGCTTGGTTTGTTCTGCAGTTTTTCAAGCCACACACTCTTGGTGAGATCTGAAAATTCAACTTCTCTGCTCTCTTCTAGCACCTGCCAGAAAGGGGTTTGGAAATGCAGTGATGACGTGTGCTATGGGACTTGTATGATATATGGAAGTGGCCATTATAACACTTTTGATGGGAAATTCTATGATTTTGATGGGAGCTGTGAATATGTGGCTACTCAGGTAACACTCATCAGGAGGGCTGAAAAGAAATTTGATTGCCTTGAAAATCTACTTTCCTCTTTGGTTTTGTCATTCCTTATTGCCTACCATCATTGTTCCCAAGATGTTCACACATTCTGCCAGGATAAATTGTGTATTTTCAGTGCAGGCAAGCTGTGTGAATGTGGCTTTTCTTTTTTTCTTTCAGATATAGATATCATAAATTACATGTAACAGAACTATGTTACAGTGAGAGCTAATTATCATTTGTGAAATAAATCTAAATTCTAAGCTTAGAAACTTGAAACTTACATTTAAGATATATTCATCACTTTTTTTATTGTCCCACTCTTTTTCCCAGGCTGAGACTCTGTTAACTGTTTATATGTATGCATAGAAGTATGCATATATGGCTGTGCATCTGTAAAAATATGTGTGTGTGTAGGATCTCACATTTGAAGGAGCAGTAACTATTTATATATTGTGAAGATTTAAATGATTGCAATTATTATGGGATTGAGCTTCAATTAAATATTCTGTCTAATTTTCTCATGCTCTTTTTTTTTTTTCTTTTTCAATAGGACTTCTGTGGTGACAAAAACTCCAGCGGCTCATTCAGTATCATAACAGAGAATGTCCCTTGTGGAACTACAGGAGTCACCTGCTCAAAGGCTATCAAAATGTTCCTAGGGGTGAGTGATGTTAGTCAGTACATATCAGTAATCAAGCATTACCAAAAATGGAATGCTCCAAAGTCCCACCCCTAAAAGCAGCTGTAACAAGCATTAAAGGAGCTATCAAATTATTCTGTGAAGGTGTAAGTTCTCAGGGGATGAAAACTCTCTCAAACAGAAGTGCTACACCTGCCCTGCCATCTTGGAAGTCATCCCAGAGTTTGAGCTATTGGTTTCAGAATGAGTTGCATTGTTACAAGTGTCTAATATCTCATCATAGAAGTGAGTGTTACAATACTTCTCTTTTATCTTTCAGAAAACTGAACTGAAATTGGAGAACAAAGAGTACAAAGAAATTCAGCGAGATGTTGGTGATGATGTGCAGTACTGGAACAGGACAGTTGGCCTGTACCTGGTTATTGAGGCTAGCAATGGGCTGATGCTGATCTGGGACAAGAAGACTTCTATTTTCATCAAGCTGAGCCCTGCTTACAAGGTTAGTGCCTGTCTGTCATCTTCTGAAGTAGTATTGTGAATAGACAAAGAAACATAAATGTTCTTTTATTCTGACTCCATGTCTAACTCCTATATCCTCTGTGCACTGATTATTAGCTTGCACTATTACTGTCACAGCTTGCAGAAGTGCTTCTGTGGTTTCTTATAGTCTGTCACAATGTTGCACAGAATGCATAGGATGTTATTCCAATATAGATAAACATCTCAGGCAATACTCTTGAGTTTGTGAGTACTTATAGCAAATCATCCAGAATAATTTAGGGGATGTGGACTGATTGCACATGTGTTTGGAAACCTATATGCACTCTCAGTCCTGTGTTAAAACCAAACTCCCTATGCAACGTATGGCCATGGTTCTGGTTCCTGAAATTCATCATGCTGAATTGGAGAATATTGAGGCATTGTACAAACAGTGACATACTGTTACTTGAGGGGACTGGTGGATCTTAAATAACACTACCAGAAATTCACCATTGAGGGGAAATCGATACATTTTTTTTCAAGAAAAATGGGTCCCTGTCATTTCTTTTCCATGAATGAAGAAATGGTGGTCATTATGTTAGAAACTTTTAATAAAAACAGCTTTGAGCAGAAATGAATTACTTCAGGCTTATATTAATAGGTGAGTTATGATAAATTGAGAATGGAGAATAAATAATTATTCTCAGCTATAAGAGGCTTGGGCACCCTTTAATGTTTTAAGTTGGATATGGAGACAGAGATATGGAAATCTCTGNAGACATGGCAGCTGAGTAATTTGCTGGAGGCAGACTAATAAAAATTTATTTTCTGTACAACTGATTTGCCAGTAAAGAACAAAGTCATAATTTACAGACAGTCATTTGTTGTTTGTCATGTCAATGTTTTGCTCTTACTTTACCAGAGCCTGTTTCTCACTTCCATGATATATTTAAAAACTCAGCTTTTTTTTCCAGGGCAAAGTGTGTGGTCTGTGTGGCAACTTTGATGACAAGGCAAACAATGACTTTACAACAAGGAGTGGACTGCAGGACACTAATCCTCTGAATTTTGGAAATTCCTGGAAACAATCTCCCATGTGCCCGGATGTCACACAAGAGATTAAGCCCTGCGATCTGAAACCACACCGGAAGTCCTGGGCAGAGAAAGAATGCAGTATCATCCAGAGTGAAGTCTTCAAAATTTGTCACTCCAAGGTTTGTAGAAGACAGTAGGTGATGGGACAGCACAGTGCATTTCTGATAATGCAGAACCAAAAAGGCAATCAGAAATGAATGAAGAGATGGTTAAACAGGGTGATCTTCAATTAAGTCTTGAGTACAACTACAGGTGTCAGCACACTTTACGTGGCCTTAGTCAAAGTAGTCTGAGTCTCTGTGGCAATGGGACAGTGTCAGTGGTGGTGGCAGCCCAGCTGTACAAGCCCATATTCATCACCACAGTTTCACTGCTACTGCTCTGCAAGTTAGCTTCAGAAATGTATACTGAACAGGTCTGTGTTTGCTGCAGTTGCACCACCTCTTGCTGAGAGACAGAAAATGCTTTTATGCCTTTTTTAATGTGTCATTGGATAAACTCCAAAAAGTGACAGGCACAAAATTATATGCTTCATATTTGCTGTGAATGCAGCATTTCTGACATTGTTCACCATTTGGTTGGCAAAGCTTGCTGGAAAATAAGGCTGGCATCGATTCAACTTGGTTTTGGGAGCACTAAAATGTAACTCTGTTGGAAAATTTGAGCACTGCCAAGGACTCTCACTTTGTTTTTTCAGTCATAGCAACTTATGAAGGAGCTATATTATTTTAAGTCTATTATTCCCCAAAATATATTGAGCAGCTTCAAGCCTGTAAGTGTTTGTGATTTGGTAACTCTTGGACACAGACTCATTCCTTCCCAGCTCAAGTCCCATATATCAAGAGGTCTCAAATGTGTTTTTTTGAAAACTAATTTGGAGATGAACTTGGGCATCATTCCTTCCCCTGACAGGTAAACCCACTTCCTTACTATGAAGCTTGTGTTCATGATGCCTGCTCTTGTGACAGTGGTGGGGACTGCGAGTGCTTCTGCTCTGCAGTTGCAGCGTACGCCCAGGAGTGCATCAAGGCTGAGGCCTGTGTTTTCTGGAGGACTCCTGATATCTGCCGTGAGTAACAGACAAACACAACTATCTTTCTAGCTGCTATCAGAAAGCCAGTCAAATAAATCATTAGTACTGTCACTGCAAGGTCATGCTGGCTACTTGGTGAAGTCTTTTCTCATATCTGGGAACAAACAGGGCTAGTAAATTTGTGTATTTCAGCTGTCTTTTAAGTGTAAGAAACCAGTGAAAACAAAAATTATAAGTTTCATTTTAGCTCTCATATATAAGTTAATAAAAGCTCCTTTCTCTGTCTCTAGTCATCTAAGCTGAATTTAAGTTGTATTTATAATGGCTCATATGCTTCCTCTTGGACTTTCAGCCTGTGTGATACAGCAAGATGGAACTATTTTGTATAAAATAGAAAAATATTTAGGAGTTTGCTAGTGGCCACGGAAGAAAAATACTCTCAGAAATATACCTTTAATTTTAAACTAAAATAATTTTTTAAAATAGTTTTTCTTTATGATTTGAAGTGTTTTTACCCAGTGGCTTGACTATTTAAAATTTAAATCTTGGGCACCGGTGTTTTGATGTATCCTAAGATTAAGCAGAGTAACAGAAAGTCCAGGTCTTGTACCTCAAGAGAAATTTGGCCAGCTTAACTTGTAGATTGATGTAGGTTGTACCTTTAAAGGCCTGCTCAGAACTGCATTCCGGCAACCGTGTTTTTAATCAGCTTCTCTCTTTTCTCATCAGCCATATTCTGTGACTACTACAACCCTCGCAATGAGTGTGACTGGCACTACGAGCCTTGTGGCAGTAGCATCACAACCTGCAGGATGATCAATAATGTCAGCACCAACATTACAGTACCACTACTGGAAGGTAATAAGTTCCTTGCCATTTTATATTGTGTTTTGTATAGCTTTGTTCAGCTGTCTTTTAATAATTATGGACTAGTCAGTCAACTTGATGAGCTGTTCCTAAATCTACTATGTTGAGTTTGCCTGCAGTCTTATATAAATGTTTCCTATAATGTAATTAATTATTTATTATAATCAATGGGTGATAGTTACATTGCTATCAGCCAGAGAACTAGGTCTCTGCTTGAATAATATCCTGAAACATGCATTATTATTATATCATGGTTATTTTGAATCCCATGTGAAAGTACTTCAAAAGCAGGAAAATCTTTGATATGGCAAAGAAGCAAGTCACTGATATTTGGGCATTTTTAACCTTATCATTTTTTATGTACCAGATCATCTTGCCTTTACTGGATTAGCGTACAACATTCATCTACCTTTACACTGGAAAATATCTTTCATAGCAGACACACAGATGCTGCTATATATTTGATTCTTACTGGAGATTCTGTTTCCTTTGTAGATGAGATATTAGTAGGTGACAGTCCTTGTGGTTGATAATGGAACAGGAATTTCACATTTAAAGGACTGCAATGATCCAAGAATGTAAAAGACTTTCCAAGTGTCTTCTGGTTTGCCACATGGTAAAGCTGGAGAAAGAAGCTGTATTTTTATCCATAAAGTCTTTTTGGTCTGCACTGGAAGCACCTATCTCCCGTTTAGGGATTGGCAAGAAATGCCTTGAGTTTGACTTTGCTTTGAACTGATAGTAAAAAATTAAAAGAAAAAGATCAAACAAACCAAAACTCAAGAGAAACAGAACAAACCAAACCAAAGTACCACCAAAAAACCCTACTAAAGAAATCAACTAAAATCCTTAACCAAAATATTTTTTAAAAACTCAACAAACCTCTGTATTTTAAAATAAATTTTTCTTATATTATTAGAAAGATTTGGGAAGTGTCAGAAGGCAGATTATTATACATCCAATTATCTTTCTGAATTGTTTTTGTTGTTTAATTTCAATAGAAATATAAAGCACACTTATTTTTGTTAGGACATCTTAAGTACAGTCTGTGTAAAGTGACTTTTAAGTACCAGATAATTACATGGTACTTCAGTTTAAAGGCTATTTAGAAATCTAGTACAGTATAAAGAGGACTTCATGTCATTAATATTTGGACTTAATAAGAGGTTATTTGGAGGAAGGAGATACAATAATAACAACAGAATAATATTTTTAAGTGTATTTACATGAAAAATTGAATTAATTAATTAAGTCAATTAATCCCTTGCAGTGAAGTTTGGATCACTGCCCAAAAGTTAAGGAAAAACGCAGATAATTATCTGTTTGAGGTAGATACCTGGTGTATTCAAGGCATATAAACAAGGTCTAATGTTTCAAGAAATACAGTGAAAAACCTGTTTGTTAGTGAATCTGCTTCCATATTCCTCACAAAGGTATTAATGATATAGTGATCTATACAAAAATTGGGGTGTTTCTTTGTCTTAAAATTACTAGTTCATTACCCATAGAAATGAGTATGAATTAGAGGTTTCTCTGATGTATTGAATTAAGAAAAAGAAACTTCACTAGTTTTCATAAAAAAAACTTAATTAATCTTCCTCACCCCACTATTATCAATGAGAACTGTTGAAGTCTTTTGGAAAGACTAATTGTCCACAGTTTGATGTGAATGGGAAGTTTGAGATTTCTTTCACTATGCTTGATTCAGTGAGAATAATTTACCTTCAGAAGGTAACATACCACTGAGTTAACTTGTACTTTTTCTTAACCCTGTATTCTGTTCTACCTGTCATCAATAGGTTGCTACCCCAGATGCCCTAACAATAAGCCTATTTATAACGAAGAGACAAAGGAATGTGTGACTGAAGATCAATGTGGATGTTACCTCGAGGATGGAACCCATGTACCCCCTGGGCAAGAAGTACCCACAAAAGAAAACTGTACAATATGGTATATAAAAATTACTTGCAGTAATTCAGGAAATAATTAGTGTATGCCAAGTCCCTCATTTACTTTACTGGGCCTCAAACAAATAGAGATGCAACCTCAGATGAAGAGCTGGTATATTCTTGCATTTCATAATTTTCCAAACTCATAATAATCCAGATTTCAAGTTGGTAGTGTTATTATAATAAATGTATTAGCAAATTCACTAATTATACCTGTTAACTGTCATAAGTTATATAATGAAACCTGGGTGAACTTCTAAAACAACCTTTCCATTCTCATGACTCTTTGGGAAGAGAGAGGTTAGTCTGCCTTGCGTTCTCACTTAAAACTGGGCCTTCAAAATCACTGTAGTCTGAAATACTCTTGCCCTGAAAGAGATAGTTGAGTCCTATAAACAGTCCATAACTGTTTATGCTTAGACTGTTAGCAATGACAGCACTTACACCTCTGGCTCCACGTGGTGACCAGAGAATAATCTGATTAGCTGTAAATTCACTCTGCAAAACAGTTGTTATTGCAGTATTGCAACTCGCAATTGTACTGGAAGTGGTGACTTAGTTTGAAAGAAAAATGGTAGACAATACTAGAAAATATACCCAAAAAAATATCCAGTAGTGCGAATGAAGATGAAGTGACAAATATCTATGTTTCTGTGCTCTTGACTCTGTTAACAGGTGTCATAAAACATCAGCAACATTTTAATTTTTGAAAATTTTTCTTTTAGTGTCTGTGTCCCATCAGGATCCATAGAGTGTAAACCAGTCCCAGGTAAATAATGTTTGGGTTTTTCTGGAAACAAAAAGAAAAAAAAAAGCATAGAACTGCTCTGTCTGACCCTACAAAAGACTTAGTAATGATTTAGAATAATTCTTTCCAGTGCTAGTGAAAGTTGTGACGAAAGAAAATTTGGCAGCGCTTTTGTTGAACCTTGCTGTTAATACTTCTGGTTAAACCTTTTTCTCATGCCCCTTCAGTCTTTCTCCCCATGTTCCATATCCAAACTAATGGATTTCACTATGAGTTTGCACTTCCTGAACATGTAGTTATTAATATAAAAGTGTCAGATAGTAAATTGCAATTATTATTTCTCTCAGAACATTTTAAAACCTACTTTCTAAGTCTGTACCACCAGGCGTTTTATTCAGGACTTGATTAAATATGTTCTAACGTTGCTTTAAATGTAAAGATATATTAGCACAATATAGTAGGTCTAAGTTCCAGGTACAGCTCTGAAAAACATGCATGAGTCATGTAAATGCTCTCTTGTCCATAAGTATTTTGCCACTGCCTCTTACATGGTAGTAGAAAACTGTACAGTAAAGCTCTTTCTTGCAGGGTGCCCTTGTGTCATCAATGGAACGAGTTATGAAGTGGGTGCTACTGTGGGAAAAGTAGAGGATGGTGACATATGTATAATATACGTTTGTGCAGAAAATGGTTCTGTAGTTCCTGGTAAAGTCTATCTTTGTCCAACATCTTCGCCTACAACCATTTCAACCTCCTCCCCTTACAGTACTCTTACCACCACCACCACAGGTAAATCATCAATACAGATGTGATCTAAAAATTGTTTTCTTTAAGGAAAGGATTTTAAATATAGAATGTACAATTATATGGGTTTATAGTTGACACAAATAGAGCAATATTTATGGATTGTTTTATCAGACCACACTAAGAAAGACTTTTAGCATTTTGAGTTTATTTATTTCTCATGAAAGAAATTGTAAGTATAAATGTACAGGGTGCCTTCCTATTTCTGAAAAAAAACATGTTAGCTTTTCAATATCCTAATGGGATAGTAGAAATAATGTTAGGAGTGTCAACAAAAAATACTATTATATTTCTTTTGAAATGATAGAGTAATCTCTTTTTGTTCTATTTCAGTTTCTACTACAAGCCACCCAGTATCTACAAGTAAGTTACAAATACAAAACAAGGTTGCTAAAAATGTCTAAGGAATATTTAAAGGAAGAGTAAATTAAAGACAATCAATAGAGAAAAATATATTTTAAACAAAAATGAATATTTTTTTTTATAATTTCAAAAGTGCCATTAGTATAGAGAGAAGAAGGACATTCAAAGGTTTCAGCGTGGTGATTTTATTTTGATGCAAAACTTCCAGTTTAAAGACCTGGTAATACGGAACCGATTTTAGAATCCTTTTCTTTGGAAAGATGGCAAATTGCAATGCAGCCCTCTAGTCCTTAATGGAAAAAAATAACAAATGGACTTTCTCAGGATGTTCTCTGTAAAGTCTGAAATCTCTGTCTTTTCTTGCAGCTCCATGCGTAGTCACAGAATTAATCTGTGATTGGACTGAGTGGTTTGATGTTAGTAAACCTGAAGAAGGTGGTGGTGACTATGAAACATATGATGAAATAAGAAAACATGGAAACAAAATATGTACAGCTCCTGAAAAAATTGAATGCAGGGCTAAGGATAAACCTGATGTGAGCTTAGAAGAACTTGGTCAAAAAGTAGACTGTAATGTTAAATATGGTCTAATCTGTAAAAATGATGAGCAAGATGTAACTATGTGGCAACTTTGCTATAATTATGAAATCAGAGTAAACTGTTGTGAGTGGCAGGAAGTTCCTTGTGAGCCTACAATTACACCTACTATACCACAAACTTCAACCACCACCCAGACAACAGTACCCACCACCACTACAACCAGGACTTCAACAGAAATTACCACCAGGCCTGTACACTTCCATTCCACAACATGTGAGTATACACCATCAGTCCCAAATCCAGTAACTTCAACATCTACAGGTATTTAAACAGAAAAATACTCTGTCATCTTACCTTGCCTTTGGAGAAATAAAGGGCTATTGGCTACTAAAGGCAGGTCACAATCATAGAAAACCTTGGTCTGCAAGGAAGTCTTCCTTAGGAGGGTTTGGACTTCTAAGTTTCTGCTGGAGAACATATTCCCAGAAGGACATGCTGTGTGAGAAAAGAGTAGGCCATGCTTCAAACTCCTCCTGCTAGAGGTATTATCTGGGTGGGGCTGCACAGGCTTCCTTCTTCAGGCTGACATGGTCTTTCTGATTTTGTAAGAAGCACCTTCCAGCACCATGACTAATCTCTTCACTAGGAAAAGAGGGCACAGATCCTCTCTGTGCATGGATGTCAAGGATTCTGCTTTCTGGGTCCAGAAAGGGAGGGCTGGTGCTAGGGACCTTTCCAGTGCTAAGGGTGGGCTGACCTCTCTACCTCTGTGGCAGCAGCCTCATGCACAGCTTCTGTTCAATTCACATTGAGTCCCACTAATGCCTTTGTGCCTTTGTCCGTTTTCTGTGTCCCTGCTGTTTCCAACAGCCCCACCTCCACCCACACCAAGCACACCAAAATCAACAACCACTCCCTCGCCACCGGTGACTCCCAGCACCACCACCAGCACCCCAACGACAACAACCACTGTTCCTGAATCAACAACACCCACCTCAACTACTTCAAGCACATCCTCACCAACACCAACATACACCACCACCCTACCAACTCCAGGTACTTCTCTGGACTGTTCTCTGATGTGTTCCTTTGCTATTGGAGAAATGAAGGTGCCTTGGCACCTCCTTTAGTGTGTCTCCATGGAACTGGAGATTGGAGGGGTTACTGCTCATCCCCTGAAGTACGCTGTGTGCAAAGCTGGCCTTTTGGCCAGCTGGTTAAGAAGAAAAAGGATTTAGGGGTCCTAGGGTGGAAGTCTTCCCTTTCCTGACTCAAAAGGCTCCCAGGAAAAATTTCATGCTGGTGCCCAGCTTAGACAGATGCAAATCTAATGGAAATCCTTGATTTTCCTGCTATTGGACCTTGCCCTTAAGCTGCCCAGAATGTAGTCACTGGAACCACACATAGAGGGCAATTGGAGTGGGGCTTTATTCTGTGACACTCTCATTCTAGAAACAGCTCAGCCACACAGCTCTTAATGCAGGGATTTGTGAGGTGTTCAGGTAATGAGGTAGAGATAGAAAGCCTCAGCCACATTAAAAACATTACTCCTCCTCATCTCTTACCTGTTGGTAGGTCTCTCTGATTTGGTAAGAAGCAACTTCCAGCACCATCCCCAGACTCCTAGATACAGGAGGAGGGCCATCACCCTTTCTTTACATGGATTTCAAGGATTCTTCTCCCTGGGGCTAGAAAGGAAGGGATTGTTGCTGTGCTAAATGTGGGTTGACCCCTCTAGGTCTGGGGCAGCTGCCTCATGCA
>VXAX01000287.1:0-76143 GCA_013399835.1 Leptocoma aspasia
GGGCAGCCGGGGGGAGAGCCCACGGCCGCTGCTCCGGTTCCAGGCCAACAAAGGACGGGAGGAGCCACACGCTGCCAGCCCTGGCGGTTCAGCCCCTCCGCCGGCGCTGCGGCCGCTGTGCCTGGGCCCGGCCGGGGTCACCCCCCAGGTCCCGGGGCGCGGCCGGGAACCATGTCCTGGAGTGATGCTGCCTTTCCTTCCACACCCCGTTACCCGGGCACTCTCGGGCCCGCCTCACAGCGCCTGCGGCCCGTGCGCTGCCTCTGACCAGCCGCCTTTGTTGGCTGCGCAGCATCCTGGCGGCATCGCCATTGCTAACAACGGCAGGACGAGATCCCGCCCTCTCTGTTACCACCGTGCAGCACCATTTTCAGAATGTAAAGTTTTGCACGCGAATCGCTTTATTGAAACACACTAATGGCTTTAAATACATAACATCCGTCTCAAATTTATGCTATGAGCATACAGTATAATAAATATTCCAGATAAAACAATGCTGGTGTATTAACGTCTCTTACGAGCCTCTTAGGAAGGCAGCAGGGTCCCAAAGGTGTTCTGCACAAGCACAGCTCCTTCTGGGAAGCTGCCCCAGAAGCTGTGCCCGCAGGTATCGGCAAGGGCAGGAAATTACCCGCCGGGCCATACCCTGGCTGCTCCAATCCCACCTCCAAATAAAAATTCCAACTTACTCCAACTAACCAAAACAGCAGCAGAACACAGGTTCTAGTGATTTGAATTTGAATATAATAAATCGATTTTAGGATCTATATAAAAGTGGATTTGTGCACTAGTTTTAATGTTCAAGAAGGGCCATGCAATTCAGCTTGCACAAGCCTTGGGCTCATCCTGCAAGTGACTTGTAGAATTAGGCCATGATAATTCCAACATCCTATTTCTTCCCAATTCACCACTAAACTGATTTGATTAAAGAAGTGAAAACTCCACTCGACTTACATTGAATTTCTGTGGTCAGCTTGCATAATAGCATCAAGAAGATGGAAGCTGCTACTACTACGCTGGTATTAATACCTGAAATGTTAATTTATTTCACAGTTCATACATGGCACAAAGGTTCTTGAGTGTGCTGCCTTTCACACAAGTCTACTTGTTTTCCTTCCAGCCAGCTGTCCTTGACATCTCCATGGGAGAAGAAGTCTGTCACCCTAAGTATTTGACTTAAAAAACATAAAATGAAGAGAATTTAAAGTATATTTTACAAGCCGTGCCAGGCTGATAGCACTTGTCCAGTGTTTTTTTAATTCAAGCACACAGAATAACAGGTTCAGCACCATGAGTGTCCCTGCAGTCACTTCTGCATTGGGAGGAGTTTTTGGCATGTTGACCTTATGTCTTGGCTCTGAAGTCTGAGACCAGAGGTCCTGTTCACTCCCCCAGACACTGTGCCACATAATCCTTAGAACCTGTGGTGGAAGAAATTCTCCTTGTTTAAGTTATCCTCTTTTATCCCTTGGCTTTGCAGCAGCCAGGTTCAAAGTCTCCAACCCTGCTGTCCTCACATGGACAATCTCCGTCCCAGCCAATGAAACCATCACCAGTGGATCCTTCCAGCTGGACTTCAGTCCTGAGATGGCATCTCCTGGTCACCTGTGCTGACACCTGTGGAGTCACTCATAACTCGTACTTCTTTCTCTGGGAACCAGGTAAATCCTGAACCCCTCCTTTTCTTTTCCTGAACAGATGCCTCCAGTGCGGCCTGCTGTTCCTTCTGAGCAGTCAGCAGGGAGTGCTGCCAACTCAGAACACTTTGATGCTACAGTGAATGCTGAACTTGAGTGCAATAATAACTTCTTAATTATTTAACTTCTAAGGATTTTAAGGCTCTTGAAATTCAGAACTCTAAACAGTGGTGTATTCATTTCATGCCTTCTGTACAGGGATCAGTTTTAACTGCATCAAACAGCTTCTACATATTAAAGATGTGCTGGGGCCAAAGAGGATTCTGCAGGTGGATTGACACAATAAAAACTGAAGTCAATTTACATTTGATTTTTTTAATGTCAGAATAAACACTGCCTTTTTTGTCCTTCCTCCTTTTGGGGAGGACAATAACAGAACATTTCCTTTCTAGCTAGCAAAACATGCTTAACTTAAGCGAGAAGGGTAAAATACAGATTCCGTGTTTCCAATCCTAAACTTGTTTTCAGAGTAATAGCTTTGCAACTTCTGGCAAATGCTTAATAGTGTCTATTGATTCCATTGCTTTTTTCACCATAAAATTTCTTGTAACGTGATCAACAAGAGCAGAGCAGAAGCTTGTATTTCTTGTTTTAGAATACTTTTTCTTTTTATCACTGCTTAGAATGCAGTGGTACTTTCCTTTAACCATGTATATTTAAACATTCAATATTTAAAAACCAGCTTACAATTAAACTTCCCATTTTCAGATGCTCCTATCACTAATCTCCAGGTATTTTCTTGGGGAAAAAATCATTTTCCTTTCCTGGTTATTAAAATATATCTTCTATTACATTTTGGACTAAAACCCCCAGGATTGCTTTTTAAAATGATGAAGTTTATTAAAAGAAGGTGATCTCACAGGAGGTAAGATGAAGGACTTTGGTAGGGAGAGCTCTACAAACACTGCCCAGAGCTGAGGAACATTTCCACAACAGGCAGTTTTCCCCAGATTTAAAGCATGTGCTCATGGAAGTTGGCAGCTCGTGTTATCCATTTGCAAGGAGAGAATCTTTAACTACTAGATGTTCACTAGAGTGAACATTTGCAATGCTCAAGTAGCATGAAGAGTGAGAAACCCTAACAACTCTTAGGATGTTAAATACTGTAAAAGCCTGAATACCGCAGTGTCTTGAACAAGAAGACACTCTCATTTTTAATAATCTGTAAAAGAAACGCTGATTCAGATATAATACAAAGCCAAGAGGATTTGTCAGGGCTTAATTATACCTTTTTTCCTAGCTGTTAACAAACCAGAGCAACCAAAGCATTATCCAAAGAAATCAGAGTTGGTTAGTGAGGATCATGGGCTTAAAAGAGTTCTGTTTGTGAGGAGTTACAGTCAACACCTCAGTTTTTCCACATGCACTGGGAGGTATGAAGTGCTGTGCCATGCTGAGCGGTCACAGCTCCTCTGAACAGGCAAGAGCAGAGCACACTCACCTCAGGGACTCACCTACATATGAACTATAGTATGAAATGTATTCCCAGTGGGAAAAAAAGGGCTTTGCTCAAAATCTGCACACATATGAGACTCAGTGTGTTGCACATGCAGCAGGCCTGGTACACAGGCCATATGCCTGCAGCACTTGCTGGCTCATCCTCAGGCTGCCAAGCAGTGACACTGGTGTTCAAGGCAGACAGCTGAAGGCACTGTCACAGGGTTACATCTGTTGGCAAAAGCGTGCCTTCGAGCCCAAGCATTTCTAGATATGAAATAGGAAAAAGGAAATAGAAAAACTTGTACAACTTGATGATTGTCAAAAGCTGGAAAGGCATTTCTTCTGCGCAGGAGTACCGTTTTTGGAGAACCCCCCTACCTACCAGAGGGGAGGTAGCCGCAGCTCCTCTGGGCAATCTGCCAGTGCCTCACTCCTCCCACAGGGAAGAATTTCTTCCTTATTTCCAATCTAATCCTGCCCTCTGTGAATTTAAAACTGTCATCCCTTGCCCTGTCACTACAGGCTTTGGTGAAAAAATACGTACCCTAATACTTTATGTCTTTATACTCCATTTATACAGCATCTACCCCCCTGAGGCTCCCTGAGCACTGGGCACTCAGTGCTGAGGGCATCACACCAGTACTTTAGCCAGACCAGCAGCTCAGGGTGTGCAGGCAGAAGCTGCTGAGGGACAGCACACACCTGATCACAGCCATCCTTCCAGCAGCACAAGGAGCACAGCTGCAGGCCAGACCTCTCAAACTCAGTCTTCCAGCTGCTTACACAACACAACCACAGGCATATTGCAGAATGCGAGGCTGATGGATTTTTGGATTTTCCATGACACTGTTCTCTTTTCCACTTACAAACACCTTCTGAGTGCTGTGCCAGAACCCCTCAGTCAGTTCCTCCTCAGGAATTAGACACCTGCATGACTAACATCAGTACCACAGAGCTCAGCAGAAGCTGAAGCACATCGGCACATTGAAGAATGCCTGTTTTGTTCCCTTAATGTGCCATATGTATGGGGCTTTTTCCTTCCTCCTCCTGATATTTATTCAAGTATACGAGGATTATTTCTGAATTATTCATCATACAATATCTGATTAGACTGTGGCGGTGCCGGTTCCCACTGCTTAATGAATGAGCCATTAGGCTTTTGCAGATGGTGCCATCAACAGCTCCTGTGCTGGTGTTCCATGCATTTACCCAGCAAACAGAGCGCTGAACCTGAACACAGGGTGGGAGATGAGTAATACCCATGCAGTGATCCCACAGACCACACAAAGAGAGCAAGTGTTGCTGCAAAACTTACGTTTTGTTCTAGATGTTATCTAATACAATTTTCTCAGAAAATCTTGGTATAGCTGAATATATATCCCACCAAACTACTCAATACATCACTTCAAGCAGTGGAGGACAGAAACTGACAGCAGTTTATGTATATGTGGTCTTGCAAGGTGTGACAACTGCTGCCATGACTTATGGGCATGAGCAGGGGCAAACATCATCTGTGTGCTCCAGGCACTTCTTTCTTGGAAAGAAGAGGAGCCCAAGAAGTGAGAGAAGACACTGTATTCCAGAACTCAAGTGGGTTCTGTGTCTGTGAGAACAGACACAACAAGCACAGCTGCACCCTTGCTTTGGGAGGGCCTTAGGGAGTGGGAGACATTGCATAGCTCCCAGTGTCAATGAGCTTGACAAATCCATCCCAAATCACACAGCTTGGCGGGCTTCCTGCTGGTCCCTTGGGGCTGGCACCTGGACAGCTGGGGAGAGGGGCACTGGGGATGATGCTGTGTGACACAAAGGGTGCTGCCCCTGTGCAGGAACAGATACACAGGCACTCGGGACCAGCAGCAGCTGTGCTTGCACTTCTGCCTTTCCATAGCCTTCTCTGGAAAATGGAATAAGCAATAATAATAAAACAAGGACGAACCCAAGAGTGATTTTTCTGCCACTTTTCCTGTGTTTACTTCAGGAAACGCTGCCCTCACAGATGAGGGTGACAGCAGCAGCTCAGCCTGGCTGTGGTTGCTGATTCCAAGCTGTCCGTGATGACCTTCCTACAATGGAAGCAAAGTTAAAATCAAGGCACACCTTGCTGGTTTGTGGCTGGCATGGCCAGGGAGTCTTTCAAGCACTCATATTTTCCATGCTGGTCTTTGGCATCTCCTGCTGGAAAAAGGACATCTGATTCATCCCCACCTACTGAAGATGAGTCAGGATTATACAAATTCCATTTAGTTTGTGTAACAACACTACTTCCCATGTTGCAAGCTTTCCTGTCTGCTGCCATAAAAGTCTACTGAACAAATCTCTGAACACACAGTGATCAGCAAGAGATGCCCCCAGTGGGGGCTGGTGGCTGGCATGTCCTGGTTTTTGGTCCCTCCCTAGGACAGATGGGAGTTGTTATCACCATTTAAATTTCTTTCAAATTGCAAATACTGCTGCTTCTGCAGTGATTCTCCCACCAGACAGGATTTAATAACAACTGGCTATTGGCTGCAGCTCAAACAACAGCTTGTTGGCAGCTTCCCTCTCCTGACAACCTGACCCCCAAGGTCTACTGCAGGCAGTCCCCTAGCGCAAGTACATGTCTTGTCCTTGCCAGTTCACTAAATCCTTACTGGGTTTTGGCATTACCCATGCTCCAAAGATGACTTTGCCTGTGTTAACATGGCAAGAGGGAGGGAGGCTGCTGCACTCTCCACCTGGTGAGTGCTCTGCTACGCCACAGAAGTGTTAAAAGTACCCAACAACCTACACCACCAAAAATACTTTAGAGTGCACCTGAGTTAGGAAAACACTTGTGCTGGCGTACCACACCACCCTGTGGCATGCCACACTGCTCCTCGGATGTGCCAGCACTAGGGATGACCCTCTCTGCCATTCACAAAAGGAGAGAGGAGACGAGGATGATTTCTTGGGTACAGAGGAGGGGAGAGGCACCAGAGCCGCATCCAGCCCCAGCCCCGAGGGTTTCACTGCTCAGCAGCAGCCCATGCTTAGTTCCATCAGCCAGATTAGCAGTCTCAGATGGTTTCCCCTCTGCAGTACAAAAGGGCAGGTGGGCTCTTGACTTGTTTCATGTGAAAGAACAGCTGTGGGCTCTTGACTTGTTTCATGTGAAAGAACAGCTAGAACAGTTACCTGCCTGGAAGGGTCTTCCAATGACAGAGCACTGCTCCCCCTGGGGCATGAGGTGTGGGGCACACGTTCCCCCAGCTGCTCTGCCTGAGTGTGGGTTTCCCATGCAGTGCGGTGGCCACCATGAGCCAATGGCAAGGCACCTACTGCTGTCACTAGTGACAGTGCTGGGGGCTGCCTGCACCTGCTCGGCCAAATTATAGGCTCATGTTGTCTGGGGGTGGGGGGGCCATGGGTCATCCTCCCTTCCAGCCCCAGGGATCTTTTCTCTTTGTCCTTTCACCTCTGAAACCTCTGCTTCAGAAGTTAGGCTCCCGTGCAGCCACTGTGCAAGAACTGGCTTGGCTTCAGATCAGTCAAAAAATCTCCATCTGTCACTGCATGGGTGCAAATAATAATTCAGGCTGAAAAAGCAACAGCTGAGCATCATCTCTTTACTCATGACATTTTTTTATTACTTCTTAGAGCTGTCCAAAAATGTCCATCTTACATAACTAAACCCACTCTCGTTTGTGATACATCAGAATTCTAATTATACCTTTTGTACCTTATATATACACCACAGTTTGAACATCCTAGAGCTGGCAGGCAGATGGAGTTTAACAGGAACTATTCCATCAACAGATGCTACTCCTGAGTTCTCTGCTCAGTCTGGGAATGAACTGATGGGCAAGGCAAGAAAACATGTTTTCTTACAGAGACACCATCTGCCAGCTTGAGAAGCTGCTGTCACCAGTGACTCAGGGTAACTTGTATAAGGAAAAACATTATTAATACCATTCTCAAGACAGCCTTATTATTAACTATATATTAAATGTATTGTAACTATTGACTAGCATCAAGACAATAGCAATAAGAAAATACTGTAACTAATTAGTCTAAAAGGAAAATAACTGTAAACTAAATTACTTGAGAAAGGGCAGTTATTTCTCTTGGGAACTTTTAGGTAACAAACCTGGGTTTAATCCTTCTTTGCTACCATTTTCTGTGAAGAATTGTTGCATGACATCAGACAGAGCTTTTCCAGTTGTGGAAACTTAGAGTCTCCACAAAACAACAACAAAAAAAGGCTTTTGTTTATCAGAGTTTATAAAGAAAAGAAGGGATTATTGAATTGCCAGCAGCAGAGATGAGGAGTTCCCATGGATTGTTTTATAGAACAGGATGATGGGAGGTGTAAAGGTGTCCCAGCACATGCAGGGTACTAAGGGCTCGCTGGGCACATGGCTCTTCTCAGCAGATCAGAAAAGGAAAAAATATGCTGATGGCAAGGCAACACCAGAGTGGAGGGTAAAGCACCTCATTCCAAGTAAAACTCACTCCAGCTGGCAAGTGGCTTGCTCCTGTGTATCCCACCACAGGAAAGCATGTTGTACTCATGTTAAAACCTGGATTATCTCAGTGCAGACAGCAAGAGAGGAACTAGCAGGGAGGCTCTGCAGTGGTAATGAGTCCCTCTGATTTATGTGCTGGGATGCAGTGAGGTGCAAACAGCTGCAGTTCTCTGCCTGCCAGCCTGGGTAAATGGCTTGTCATTGTGGTAGTTTTGCAGTCCTGAAAAATTTCTGGACTGCAAAACTACCACAGTTTTGCAATCTTGGTCCTCCAAGGCAGATCTCATGCATATTACTGGCATTCAGCAGAAGAGGAAGGAGAGGAAAAGAGCTGGCAGGCACAAAGAAGACAGGATGTGAACAGAGAAGACTCCTGGGACCACTTTAAACACCTACAGCTCTGGCAAACAGTCCTTTCAGAGGGGAACAATCTGAGCAGTTTCAGACAGGCTGCCTGATGGTAACCCACAAAAGAGGTGCTTACCTCTGTAGGCATTGATCTCTGTGGTGACTGTTGACAGGACCCAAGGGAATGGCCTCAAGTTGTGGCAGGGGAGGGTTACATTAGGTTTAGGTTAGATATTAGAAAAAGGTTCTTCCCCCAGAGGGTGGTAGGACACTGAACAGGCTACCCAGGTAATGGTCACAGTCCCAAAGCTGCCTGAGCTCCAGGAGCGTTTGGACAATGCTCTCAGGCACAGGGTGTGACTCCGGGGAATGGCCTTGTGCAGGGCAAGGAGTTGGACTCCATGATCCTTGTGGGTCCCTTACAGCTCAGCGTATTCGGTGAGTCTGTGACGTCTGCTGTCCTGCCACACACAGTTAACATCCCTCTTCTTACAGGAAGCAGAGCTGGCTCATGTTTAAAGAGAAGAAATAAATCATAACCACCAGGTTAAGTCATCAGAGAGCCCAGGAAGCATCTGAGAGCTGCTTGATCTTATGTGTAGTGAAGTAATTTGCATAACAGGTTGAAGACTTTTCATCCTAACTGCAAGTGACTTTGAAAGCTGAAAGCAGGGTGCCAGCAGATCCTGCCTGAAGGGCAGATGGGGAAGGCCTGGTGGCTTCCTCCCACACCCGCTGCAGATGCAGAGGCTGGTCGCTGTGGTAACACGCCCCCACAGGGACCCGGGGCTCCTGCTCACGGCGTGCCAACAACAAGGATGGGAGACAGCATTTCTTCTCACTAGCTCTTAAAATAAACCTGGTATGACTAAATTGCTGCAGCAATACCTTAGAAATTAGTAACTGCCTAATTGCCACAACATGGAGGTGTCCTCACTCCATTCCTAGACTACTGCAATTACTAAATGATCAATCTTTTAAAAAAATGCAACAAATTAACTCCCTGAAATACCCAACCTGTCCTCCTCCACCTGATACTTTAAACCTATCTCCAATTCCCAGCAAAAACCTTGGAGCTCAGAATGCTGCACTCTAAAATGTAAGCAGATCTTACCGTACCTGAATTAAAATTCTATGCAAGGAAGAAGTAATACTGAAACATACCTGCATTACAGCAGTGAGGAATTTATGTCAAGGTGAACATAGCCCAGGAGCTTTCTGCATGTGAGAGCTGCCAGAATTACTAATTAGCTGACAGAATGAGGAAAAGTAGCTGATGCATGAACCAAGGCAGTAACTTACACCAGCACAGCAACACCAGCCCTGAAATCTACTGAAGAGTTCCATGGTGCAGATGGTCTTCTGGAGCCAGAGGCAGTTTCAGGAGTCTCAGGATAACAAGAGGAGTCAGCCTGCACAGCTCTACGGAGGTACAGAAGGTAAATGCACTCCCACCTTACTGCAGTACAGTGAGGGACAATGGAAGAAGTGTCTTGGCCTTTCTGAAGCACATGAACCCTTCTTTTGCCCAAGAAGCCTGAGTTTATCTGGATTACCTTAAACCTTTCTTCTAAATGTATTCAACGTCCAAACCCAGGTAACAAACACTTAAGTTATACAAAACCATACAGCAATGCTAAAGCAGAGGACAAAGTAATTTAGCCTACCAGATACTTCAGCAAAAAATAATCATCTCCAAATAATTGCACTGTAGGAAAAAAACCAAACCCTGAGGCTTTGATTTAGAAAGGGTACCACAAGCCAAAGAGAGTTGTAACAACTGCCTAGGTTTAGGCATGTCTTTTAATCCCACCAATTTCACTGAGATTGAAATGTTAATTTATGCCTGTTGAACTTTTAAAGTGCTCTCCTGGACCTGGGCCAAAGGAAATGGGTGCTGCTTGCAGCTTGCTCTGCAGAACCAGAGTATTTCATTCTGAACACTAATGATTAAAACAGTCAGAGCGGTTCCTAAAGACAGTGCTGCAGTGAGAAAATGCCTTTCCATCACCATTCTCTTTTTAAAGAGGGCTCAGACAGATAACGTTTTCCTCCACAAACTCTACTGCCACAGGCAGACTTTTGTCAGACGATTTGGACAAGTCTGAGTGGTTTAGGTCACTTAGAGAATCTCTGTTAAAGGTATTAGCAAAAGCAGGTTGGATCTAAGTGTGCAAAAGGGTGCTGAGGTTCAATGGCAGGGTTCACTCTGGTAACTGTTACATGGATGATGCACACAGAGGAAAATCTGTCTAGAATCAATGTGGAATGATTTACACAGGCACCATGGATGCCAAAGGCTGAGAGAGGCCCTGCTGCTGAGTCACAGGGTTCAGACTTGGGCAGGGGTTTATGCCTGAAGGATCTGGCAGCACCTAACTGCTGACTACTTAACATTTGTGAAATTATTAAATTCCTATAAGCACAGCAGGAGTTTGATTCTAGATCTAAGATGGCAATATCCATACTATACTTCCCATAGGGGATTTATATCAATTCACACAGACAGAAGTACATACATGCATATACAAGTATGTCCAGGGGTACCTATTAAAGATCAAACGCCTTTGCACCTCTCAAGAGGCAAGGGCTGAGCTTTGAGGAGCAAGGCTATCAGCCCAGGCCCAGATCTGTATATCTTGAGCTGAAGCTCATGATTCAGATTTCTCCTTCTTTTCTTAAGGAAAAGGAAAATTAAGGAAAGTTAAGGAAATTCTTTCATTACATGTTTTGTTTCAATGAAGTTTTGGGCTTTTTAAGGCTGGAAGGCATAGAAGAAAGTAGCAACTACATATGCACAGTACCTTATTTTGTGGACAAAAATTTATTACACAGTAAGAAAAAATAATAAGCTTTTATTAAAATTAGGAAACTGACAAAGTATTAGCTAAGTATTACGCTCCTAGACCATGTCTCTAGCTATAATCTGATTTAGAAGTCAACTGCACAGAATAGTTAATGCAGGTACATCTCATTCATTAATAGGGATGACACTATTTAACACCCTGCAGAAGGAAAACAGAAATTCAAGCTCATGTACAGATTACTTCAAGCATGGTTGTCATCCTGGAAATAGCTATATTCATGCACCTATATCCACCTTTCAGCACAGAGCAACCTGAGTTGCTAGATCACCAGATGTAGTTTAAGATGCATTAACGTTCCCAATATTTTCGCATTTTCAAAGCATCAAGACTTTCAAAGACCTAATAAAAGATCACTTTTCTTGTGATCCTTATTTTAGCCCTCAGCATGTCTGTGAGACTGATGATACAATACCGTGCTTGCTATGAGCAGGCACTTGCCCTCATCTCTCCAGTCAGTGTTCTTCCAGAACTTGAAAAACCAGATATCAGATCAGCAAAAATCTTAAGAGTGTTATGTAAAAGAAAAAAAAAATCATAATAAAAACAATTCACCACAGTATGATCCTGTGACTTTGGTCCCCCTGATAATCTGTAGTTCTCTTAAAAACAAAAGTGATGTCAGTTTGCTGGCTCTTCAGGTTTTGGGCTCCTTGCACAGACCTTATCCATCTCAGATGCTACCAGACACTGGACATCTGGCAATCAGAGAGGAGAGTGCAGTCAGAGCTGCTTTTTGCCTACATCCAAGGCACTGGAACATCAGTGACCGATCCTAACACACAATGGCCAAAGAACAGAATAGGAAACTTTGAGCAGTTTAGATTTTTCCCTGTATCAAGCAACAAATAGTAGGTGAAAAAAAAAAATAGCATTTTTCATTCCTAAATCTATTGGTCTCATTTTGTCTCTTAGGATATGAAAAATTTTCGTGACAGCCTTACTCCCAGCACCTACTCTAGACTCTCCAGGGCCTTGTCTGAGGTTTCCAAACTCCAGAAGATGGAGAGGCAGTGTGGAGGCCCCTCTGTTCAAGGATGGCACTCTGGTCTAGTCCAAACACATCCTAGCTACTGCTGTTCAGAGAAGCTAAGGCTGTCAGAGAGGAAGAATTCCAGTTCAACAGTATCATCAGTGGTCTCTACTGGTACATTACTCTTTTCCACAGTGGGTGAATAATGCTGTACTTCATGTCTTGAAGTTCCATTGCAGGAACATGCCTCTGGTTGTGTGATGCTGGTTGAGCAAGCACAGTTTGGATGGCAAACACCTGGACAGGAATTGGGTTGGCAATGACTAGGAATGTAGTATTCAGTTGCCTCTGGACTTGATTCTACTGGATTATGAAAAGGATAACCAGGCATGCAACATGTCTGGGGACAGTTCTTGGTTTTGAATCCATGGTGAAGCCGTAATTTAGCAATAAGGGGCTTCCCAACATTAATCTCCTTTCTTTCCTCCATTGTATCTTCTATTCCTGAATACTCATAGTGCAAGCAAACAGTGAAGATTAAATGTTCCTGTAAAAGCAGAAAGAGGGGGAGAGAAAAAGTTATACTTCTTCTCCAAATAAACACTACAGGAAACCTTAGAGAGGCTCCAGTATCCTGGAGAAGCAGAGTGACCTTTTTAGGAGCTAGAGACACATAGTGGGCAGACCTTGTTTCCTGAGGTCCTCTTTTGGTCACTACTTGTTTACTGAACAGTCTGTATTTCCAGAAGCACTTGTGCTACCTCAATTGCCAAAAACACTGAAGAAGAGATGCCAGGCTGTGTCTGGCACAGATGTTCAGGACACAAAGATAGAGAGACACTTAGCAGTGGCCCAGTCTGCTGAAGAGAGAACCTTTCAAAAACTGTGTGCCCAGGAGCATAGCGCAATGATACACAACACTTTCATCTCCTACTAATGACTTTGTAAGAGGCAGCTCTGCTTCAGGTCATGTTCTTCCTAAAAAGCATAGGAACACCCTCAGAGTGTGCAATAGGTGATCTGCACAAAAATAACCATCTTGGCCAAGTTCAGCATGGGCCTGGAAAATACAAAGGGCCTTGCACGCCGGTTTCAGGATTGCATATGCATCAATTCCCTGCCTTTTACCTTTCAGCTGAAATCAAGTCACTGAACTGTGTTATTATCCATTCTTTCCCTCCAAAGAACTTACTACACTAACAATCCACAGCTGTCTCAACAGAACTGCAAAGCAACATAAATAGTATCAATTATCTGGGCAAACTTGTAATGTTAGTATACACTAACCCTTAGTTTTTGCAGTGAACTCAGCCTGGTGTAGAGGCAGTGTTTGGGAAGGTCCTTTGAAACTAAATAGCTTCCAGTTTCCTCAGGAGTTCCTTTATTGGCCTCTTTAGGATCTACATCCAAGTCCTGTTGCAAGAAAAAAAAAGAGAACTTAATCGATGATATAGAATTTGTAAATCATAAAATAGTATTTCTTTCAGTTTGAGAAGTTGCAGCACTTTAGACCCATTTTATTATACAAGATGCAAGTTGATATGGGTGGAGCAGAAAATTTTCAACTTCAGTGGAGCAAGATCACGAGACAGCAGCAGGAAGCACTTACAAGTGGGAAGTCTGTGACGTGGGCTCTGCAAGCTGCGATTTCCGGGGGCTTCTTAACTATCCGTGTATAGATTATCAGGACATTGGAGAACTCGGCTGCAAACCCCAACTGAATCTGAACACCACACTGGAATTCAAGGGACATACTTTCTGGAAGCTCTGCCAATAAATAACACATTGCTACAGTTTAAATATAAACTTAGCATATGCATTTTTCTTTTTCAATCATTTAACAAACAAGAATTAAGTGCTTCGGATCACAAATAAACATCTACACCTCTGAGAGTCTTGCTACATGATGAGTGGTCTTAGAAATGCCATCCCTGACCCTCTGCCCCAGCTGTCAAAGAAACTTGAAGATGTACTCCAACAAGTTTAGGTGAAAAAGGTAAAAAGGTCTTAAACCCCACTGCCCTTCTTAAAAGGCTAGGAAACCTGGAACTCATCTCAGTCGTATTTGTACTTAGTTGTCTGCATTGAAAACTTCTTTTCATCATGTACATTTTCCATACAATTCATCTGGCTGTTTTAGGTGATGACTTTAGAATGAGATCAATGACATCTTACAAATGTCACTGCTAGACACGCAGCACTAGGAGACTGTCCCAGAAGACAGACAACCCATAAGTCTCCCCTCCAGTGTCTGAGTGGTCTTAAATATACTGAATACACATGAATTCTACACGTCACCTTGTTCATTACTATCTCATGTAGGGGTAAACCCCAACACAAAAACTTCTAACTGAACATAGTAATGAAAATGTAGCTATAACCTTGAATTTCTTCCATTTCCATTCAATAGTACATGCTGTCCCTTCTCCCACCATGGCAGCAGGATCATCTAAAAGCAGACTATACAGTACCATGAGCTTTGGCCCACTGCAGGTTCCGCGCCAGGGACTCTGCAGAAGGTGTGCGTTCTTGAACAGGATCAGTTAATGCCCTTTTCTCTGACAAGCTGCTGCGGATCTCCAGGGCTTGCTTGCCTTTGGTAAGGGGACACTTGCCCATATCTAAAAACAAGATGCAGAGAGGGTCTTTCAAAATCAACGCTGCTGCAATTCCAACTGAATTAAGCACCTTCCTGCAATGTGTGGTTGCTGCAGTTATGCCAGAGCCAGCACATCCATCAAGAGCTGCAGTTTTACAAGTACTCCTTGCTCAGCTCTTCCTTCCCTGAAGGCCAAAGCAGCGCTGCAGAGCCCCGAGGGGCTGCATGCAGCCTGGCCAACATTGTCCCCTGTTCCTCCAGAGCCAGTCTAAGCAGCATCACAGTTCTGACTGGGTAAGGTCCTAATTAGAGTGGCTAATTTCAGGAATGTGAGTAATTCCATTGGAGGAGATTATTCTAAAGATCTGGGGGCAAGGGGAGTATTTTAGGCTTAGATACAAGGGCCCAATATTGATTATTTAACAGCATCCCTAATGAGCCATGTGTCAGGACAGAGTACAAAACTTGCCAAGTTTGCAGATGATTAAAAACTGAGAGGAGTGGCTGATACCACACAAGACTGTACTGCTCTTTAGAGGGTCCTGGTCAGGCTGTGGAATTGAGCAGAGAGGAATGTCACGAAGTCCAGCAACAGGGAACACCAAGTTCTGCTCCTGAGTCGGAACAATCCCTTGCACAGGTCCACAAAGGGCCCTGACTCACTGGGACGCAGCTCTGCAGGGAAGGACCTCTGCAGGGAAGGACCTGCTTGGGGGCCTGGTGGCCACCAAGCTGACCATGAGCCAGCACTGCACTCTTGTGGCACCGGCACAGCAAGAACCAGGGTGCCAGCAGGCTGCAGCCTATTCCATGGGGACGGTTTCCATGGAACACTTAATGGGAACATTCCTCTGGCACTGTCTGCACAGCACCCGTGTATCCCCAACATCCAACACCTGGGAATACTCAGAGCAGTGCTTGTCCTGCTGCCTGACAAGTCAATCTCTCCCTGCACTCTTCAACAGAACACAAAGCTCTGCAACCTGCAGCTGCCCCAGGCTGCTGCACCCAGGGCAGAGCTGGGCTGGTGCACCTACACACACCAGTCTGACACTGTTCCATGCATGGAACAGGTGTTTGCACAGAAGCAGTATGCTTTTCCTCCACGCTTTTCACTTTAGTGCTTCTCCCATCAACTTAAAAACATAATCATCGAACCAGGCAAATTAACACAGGGCACTGCCCTTTTTACTGCACTTAGAGAACAAATCATTATCATTGCTATAGCAGTCTGAGGCAAGTAGGATTATGTTAATTGTTTAAATGAACATGCAAACGACTGGACTGCCACAAGCAACTGGCACCACAGGACACAAGAGCAGTGTTGTGGATGGACAATTGAAAGCTCCATGCAGAAAGATACTCAGAACAAATAAGGTTCACTAAAGAGGATAGTATAAGACTGAATACTATTGAAGAAGCTCAGCATCAGGAATGTTGTTAATACGCTGCCCAATAGCACCTGCTATTTGAACAAAACACAACAAAAAAGAGATTTAATTAGTGTAACACATTCACCATGAGAGGAAGGACCTGGAAGCAAAGTTGTTTTCAGTAATGCAGACTGAGGAGACTGTTAGTGCAGTAAGCTGGAGTTCACCTTCTGCAACCTCATCAAGCAGAACAGTGACCTTCTTGTCTTCTAACAAACGGTCCTTCAGGAACTTCATGAAGATTCCATTGGCCAACCCCAACTGCTGAATTTCAAAAGCTTCTGCTCCTTGACACCTGTGAGATCATCAGCATCGGATAAGGAAAAAACACTGAAAAACCTGCATGATTAAGAGTAAATTTGTATTGAGAATGGGGGAAGAAACGCTACAATTTGAAAACCAGGTTGTGTCCAAGGCCAACCTGCTCTTCATGTTCCCTTGCAAGCAGCTGATGGAAGTTTCTCTTAAAATGACACCACAGACTAGAGCTGTTCATCTAACTGCTCATACGAGGAGCTTAAATTTATTATTGACAACTTTAGTAAAGCTCCTGACTATTTCTATTCACTTGAAAAGTGACCAAGGTTACTGGCCCGCAGCATAGCTCTGAAAAAGGTCAGCTATGCAATCTCAGTCATTTCTGTGGCACAGAAGAATAACTTCCTTACGTTGCATATCCAAAAACAATGTTGGCCGTAACCTTCAGAGCATCCAAGATAAGAACTGTGTCATCATATTCATTTCTGTAATAAATGGAAACACAAGAAAGTAAAATAGTAATTTGAGAACTCATAATGGCAACAAATTCAAAATACAAAAAAGAGCAGAGTTCAGAACCAGTAATTTGTTTCACTCCTACAAGTCTGGAATGAGTCCTGACTGCTCAAATACAGAAGTCAGCACCATCAACACTCTGCCTGAGGGTCCAGTGTAAAAGACAGAGGAACCATGCATTACCCAGAGAAGGGCATGCTGTAGTAACCAGTAGAGTTTGGCTGCAATCTCTGCAAAACACAATTCTGATATCCACCCTTTTACGTTATTTCAAAAATGGCATGGTTTTTTTAGACTTTTCTTTTCCCCACCAAACATGGTGTTGTTAGTACAAGGCTTACTTCGAGGGATTTTCTATTTGGACAGCAGATTGCGAAGCTGAATTGGGTCACGGGCATTTCATTAGCAGAGAAGTTTAGAGGCTCCACAGATACTAAAGCACTACCAATTTTCTGTTATGAAACACTCCTCAGAGACTAACTGCCAGAATTGCTGACTGAGCTGATTTCAAGTGCAAGTTTAATTGACCATAGTAGTTTCTCAACATGGAAAGAACACAGTACTTTGTGTAGAAAAATCCCATAAATCAGATAGTTTTTAACCTCGAAAAAAAGATACAACATCCTCAGTATAGAAGCAAAATCTACGGTTCTCAGGAGTTCTAAAATAAGCAGTTCACTTGAGCCCTTCTGCTAAGTTAACATGCCTGTGATCACAGGGATTCTCCTTCCCTGTAATGAAGAAGATGGATAATGATCCCAGGGGAAAGGGTCCTGTTTGTTCTTTAAGATGCCAAATTTCACTTCTATCTGATCAGTCTGTTTATAACTTCTAAAAAACAACAGCAAAAAAGAAATAAATGTCACTGAAATCAGGAGGCAGGTATGCACCCATGGGGACAAAGTCTAACCACCAGGTTCACATCTCTGTCCAAGGCCAGGGGCAGAAGTCTGTGGGTGAATCCTACTGATGCTAAAGGCACTCAGGTGCAGGCTGTGAATTCTCAGAACCACGAACTTTGCAGTACAGTGAATTCTCAGCCTAAACGCTTCTCATCAGCAGGAGGCCCAGGTTTCTGTTAAGATCCCAAAGAGCTGAGGTCAGCTCTCACACCCGGGAATGCAGGAGGTACCTTTTGCGACACATATCCAGCAGGAACACGTTGAGTCCCGTCTGCTTCTCCTGCATCAGCTGCAGGATGTTCTGCACGCACAGGCAGTTTGCTGAGCGGTAGGGATTCGGGGCATCAACAGGAACCATGAAACTGTTCCCGTAGTTTTCGTAGCCATGGCCAGCATAGTATAACAAACCTGAGTTCAAAAGAGGTGTGACAGTGAGCAGTGCATCAGAGACTTCTCTCCATTTTAGTGGGTCAGAACAGTCATGCACAGCGCTGACTGCGGGCCAGTTCACTGAAGCCATCCAAGCCACATTAACATCAACTCCACAATACACTAACACAATAAATTAAAAGAAGCACACAAATCACACATGCAGTACAATCTGTTAGATAACTGCACAAACACACCAAGTTAAATAGTTTTAAAATATTCTAAGTAGCTGTGACCTCTAACAGAGACAGTCTGTTATGTCTGATGTGTAACTCACAGGTAGGAACAAGGAAATGTGCCAACTGTAAAACATCTTCTCCACATGTGCAATTACAAAGCTCTGAGCAGCAGTGAGTCTGCAGTTCATAGACAGAAAAAAAAAATGCTGAAGAGTCTGGACTCCAGAGCACATCCCCATTACCAAACCACCAACAGCTCACATTCAGTTGATTGCAGCTCTGTCTCCTAGTTACAGACTCATGACTCTTCTGGGTCTACTAAACAAACTCTTTACATGCTTACCTAGCCAGAAATTATTATCCTGCCATCATGTCCCTCATGTGTCACTACACAACAGTCTACAACATTTTAAGATTAGGATCTTAAATAAAACATGCAATATTTTTGTAGAAAAACCAGCCTGATCAGGGAATTAAAGAAAGTTTTTCTCAATCCTGAGAAAGGGAACTGCAAGCTAGGACTTAGATTTTCCTTATATAAATAAAAATGTTTAGTATTAAAGTCATATAAATTTGCATGAAGATTAGATGATCTTAGCATCAATAATCACTACTGCCATAAAATGCAGTTACCAGAGGCTTGTATGATTTATTTGAATTTTCCTGTTGCCTATTCCCAGTGCTGGTTTTCCTTAGTAATGCAAATTCCATCTTTTAAAAACTAGTTTTTATTTATCTAGTCAAAGCAGTCTATGAGTCAGATCTGCAATTAGAATATAATGCTCAGCTGAATAAACGTCAACAGAAATCTGACAATTTATGCTGGCTGGAGATACCATATTCTTATGTTGTTATTTTTACTAAAATTTGCTGAAAAATTTAAGTCACTACAACACTGGCACATCCAGAGAAAACCCAAAGTAAGCCTTGCCCTAACATACTAGCTCATGGAGGTGGGGGTGCTAGATGTTTTCACCTTTTCACTACACACAGCTACAAGAAATGAAAATATGAGGGCTACCTGAGCCTGGTGAGCTTCAAGAGAGCTAAAAATGGTATGAAGTGCAACTGCACGACCTTGTGTCAGGCCCCAAGTTAAAAGGAAAGTCTTAATGTGATTTCCAGAGCTTGGATCTGGACCTAAATCAGGGTTATATTTGAGATTCTATGTATCTGAGCATATATTCTGTAAGTAATTGGACTGACTGACTACATTCCTTTTCTATCCTTGGCAGATGACTGTGCTATGTGCCAAGTACCTGCAACAGTTAATATGCTGAGCTCAAGATCAGAAATAAATCTGCACATACCTGGGGTAAGTGGAGTAAACATATTTGGAGGGCCTCAACGGAGACTTGCACACAACAATTTTAAGTAGGCTCAAGTTCCTCAGAGACGTCAGCATTTAAGTGCTATCTGCTTCCCTCCCTCCCTCAGTCCCTCTCATTTAAAAAGCAAGCAGCCTAATATTTTTAGCCTTTCAAACACATGGGTCTGTGCTTTTACCCTGTGTGGAATACAATGTTAATTGCAACCTACATTTAGAACAGCACAGACTAAGACAGCAGAGGAGACAATCATCGTCACTTTGTTGACTACTCCTGCCCTTAAGGACCAGCATCTGAAATGCCACTTTCCTGGCAGTAAGCCAGAATTACACAACCTAGTAAGCGTCAGGTTTATATGTGGCAGAGACTAAACTGCAGTAGTCATTATGCCTCTTCTATCTGAAGCTATGCCCACTAGAAAAGGCAATAAATCATTACCTATTTGTGCACTGACAGCATTTTTAATAGGCTTTAAGCCATTAATAGTCACTATGCAGAAAGAACAAAGTAATCATTTAAACTGAAGTAGTTATTGCCAAGCACCACTGAAAAACTGTTCTGCTTAGCTTTTGTATCAACTGGCTGGAAAAGTACAACTGCAAAAATATGCCATGTAAGAGCTTTCATATGCTGCTGAGAATTTAATGAAAGCCTTTCAGTACTTTATTTGCTACATTCATGTCCACAATTATAGAGAAAAATTGAGAAGGTGCCAAATCTCAAAGCTTGCCCAAATAGATAAGCCCATCTATTTCCCAGGGAATAATAAAAGCAAACTGCTCTCAAAAGCCTCATGTTCCTGTCAGACCGAGGCTTCGTGTCAGGCAGATTTTGGCTCAGATATAAATGCCCAAATGTCAGAGCAGGCAGTACTGCACAGTCAGAGCATCAGGTAACACACCCATAAAAAAAGTCACGCTAAGAAATAAGCTGACCTTGTGTTGCAAAAAAGGACCAAATAATGTTTTCTCAAATGGATTTTTACTACAGGAATTCTGAAATGTATTAAATAGGGACCTGGGAAAAAATTTTTGCTCTCTGTCCTAAATAATTTCTGGAGTTTTTTATACAATCTTAGCAAATACAATCTTAGCCTTGGCCTTTTCCATGCAAGGCTTTTGCTCCATGCATCAATTCCATCATGCTCTCCCCCACTTCTGTCTTGTGCTTTGTCTCCCAAAATCAAATCTAGGCAAGCAAAGTACTATCAATACTATTAAACAAAATAAAAGCCTGCACTGCAGTTTTAGGTGTGGTTAAAGAATGAAGTTCAAACATTTGATCTGTTCTAAAAGCAAAGGAACAATAACATTTTAACCGAAGTCAAAGGATATGCTGGTGGGTGCCTTTAACTTATTCTTCCCATTCTACACACATCATGTTTACCCTGAAGTTTGTTTAGCAGAGACAAATACCAGATGTTTGCTACTTGATACACACAAAACTGACCTACTTCAGAATGGATTTTACATGTCCTTACCATAAACTCCTTTGTCCAGCAGAAGTAAAAATTCATCCACTGCATTTCGCATCTCAGATTCAGTAAGATCCAGCAAAGAAACAACTTTGAAATCCAGTTGCCTTAGCAAACTGGTCAATTCATAGACATCTACCATTGGAGCCTTGAGCTGGGGATGATTCCAGTACCTCATGTTTCCTATTAACAGAGCCACCTTGTCTGTGGCTGCCAAGACACAAAGAGAAAAAAAAACGCATCACATTTATATATTCTATGGATTCAACACCTTTAAATTTAAAGTTTTCCAAAGTGAAAAGAGTATCCAATCTCACTTCAGGCACAATATTCTATCTGATTCTAGAAGTCATCCCACATCAACAACACAGCTCAACTCTCTTCTCAGCCTGAAGAGAAAATCTTATCCGCATGAGAGGGGAACACTTACACTCCCCCTCACACTAATGAACCTGAAAGAGCCATAAAATTCTGACAGAGGCCAGCAGCCTTTCCACCTGGTTTAGTATCAACAGGACAACATGTCTGACCACGCAAGTCTCCAGTGCAAATTTAAGAATGTGATTAAAAAACCCAGCCACTATCCTTCCTATCACATGTGCTATCCGTCTCTTTATGAGCTTCAGCTCAGCATCAAAGCATCCACATGATGGAACAGGGAGAGTTGAGCTTGCAAGGACAGCATTTCCTCAGCAGACAGGATAGCAATCCTTTCTGTCACATCATCCCAATACCACTGCCTCCAAGTGCTCAAAGGACTGGAGTAACACACTGGCTAAGGCCTGGCCACAGCAGTCTGTGAAGCAGTAAACTGGAACAGATGAGAAGCTGCAGATGCTTCACAGGGTCACTAAGAATACTGGTGCACTCAGCACAGTTTACTCCTGAAAGGGCAAGCAAGCATTCTAAAAGAACTACACAAATATCCACAGATCTCCCTCCCTGGAGCTCTCTATTTGCCCCATGGGTCTTGCACTGGCAGTGTCAGTAGCCGCAATACTCAGAAGCAGCAAAATTTGCTTCTGAGATGTCAAATAGATACAGTCATTTCAGTACAAAACTACTTACCCACAGGTCTGCGACTTGATTCTTCTTGTGGGTCTGCTTAAAAGAGAAGAAAAGAGCAGTGTATCAGTGACTACAGAAAATGAACTGCATCTTCCCCACAGCCATAGTCTAATGGCACTGCTTTGTCTAATACTTTGCTAGTTTAATGCAAGAAAAAGCCCTCTTCCTGTTTTGGTGGGGTTTGGGGGTGTTTTGTTGATATTGCTGTTTTTGTTTAGCTGATTTCCTTCACCCTCTTCCAGCAAACAACCTGACAGGATGTGAATAGCTTGTTCTACAGATTAAGAAAGAATAGATGATGAATCCCACGAACTGCACAGTGACATCTGAACAGTTCATCCTCTCCAAACAAAATGCAGACATGCAAGGTGGGGGATGCTTAGCATGGATTCCCATCCAGATGTGAAAATTCTTTTATTTTGTACTTCACAGAGGGGTGGCAGAGCTAATGCTGTGCCAAGAGAAACAGTAAGCAGTGTGCCAAAGTGGTACACCTGGATAACATGACACAGTATGACAGAGAAGCCCTTCAGTGATTGAAACTGAGTCTGGGCAAACATAAACATATTTGGTATCTAACCCAGGAAACTATCTTTGGGAGTTGAGGTTTTGGGAAAACTGTATCAGGGATAATCTCCTCTGGAGCAACACCGTGGACCTACACTTCTATAACAACAACCTAACAGGCTTCAAATCACACTGGCTGACTCCAACATGACTGTAAGAAATATGCCACTTGACATATCATGAGTGATAGCCAGACACCTCACGTCTTTTTCACCTTCATTATCTGAGAAAGCAGCAATGTGCTAAAACTGAGAGTCCCGAGAAACCACAGACAAGAAAGATAATTCTCTTTGTACCTGTGTAAGTATATGTGCCACCTTGGGTTATTTTACAAACAGCAGCCCTATGATTCTCTATATGCTTCAAGTTAAATCTCTTGGAACTACAAAGCTGTGCTGCTCTTAAGGTGATACCAGCTCCTATTCAATTCTCAGTTACAGATACATTCAAATAACTGTAAAGTTCATATTGCAACCCAGTGAGCCTTCAGTGACTTGTAACATAAAACGAAGATGCAAAATTAAAGTTTTTAATCACTTACCTGATTCCTGAAGATCATTTAAATCTTCTGTGAAGGAAAACAGCAATAAAATAATAGTTTAAACAAGAAGCAAAACCCTCATTTAATTAGTAAAAATGTAATTGCCATGCCATTATTAAACAAAGCTGAACACAGAAAACAAACTAGCTTTCTAAAATACTTTTGACTTCACATTTCTGAAAATCAAACCTTTTGGTTATTCCACACAGAGAAGAGAAAATCCTATAGCAATACATTAAGCTGTGCTAGACACAGCATTGCAGTACAGTAGATGTAAAAACAAAGGGGGGAACAGTTACGACACCTCAATCCCACGGGCATGCAAGTAGACTGAAGGAAAAAGGAACAAGGTATCAGAATCATCCCACTGAAGAACACGTTTAAAGGGCTGCTGAAAAAGCAACGTCCTGAGCAAAAAATCTGATTTTGGGAAGCCATGTGTATTCAGAAAGACTTCGGACAAAATTTTCAAACATTCTAAGCTACCAGGGGTTTCACATCTTTATTCTGAGAACTGGAATTCTTTCCCTGGAAAGCAGGGAAAAGAAAACTGCTATCTCTGAAGCACCAGTGGTCTCTTGGAGCAGCCTCGCACCATTGTACACAATGGTGCAATTCACAGTCCCCTGTGCTGTGAATACTGCAGACTGAGATGCCCAGCAGTCCAGGGATGGTACCAACATTAAAGGTCACAATACACTTCTTCCTCCCTGTTGCAACAATGCAAAGGAAAACAGAAATCATCCTAAAGAAGTTGCTAGAAACACTTCTGCAGACATGGAGCTGACATTGGAACTAGCTCTAGCCAGCTCTCTGAGATCACCCAGGTTCCTGAATATCTCCAGATTTTCTTGCTAGGATGTTGCCTCCTGAGCCCCACCAAAGAAATCTCCAGATTTCTTTGAATTCATTTGAATACCACAAAAGAAGAAAGTAGCCTGGTTTCTCTCCCGTGTGATCTAGATCATAGTGTCCAGGCAAAGAAGAGAGAAGCACATGCAGAAGGACTGTTCCATCATCCATCAGTGTTTTAAACCCAAGCTCTTAACCCACAAATGCCTTTCAGCAACACACTCAACAACCTGTCATCCCCATCACCGATTTTTAAAATTGATTCACAATTAGAGGTTTACATTACCTTCTGTGCACTCCACTGCCATAGCTTTTCTTCCTTGTGTTTTAAGAAGGGGAAAAATTGGAAGACAAGCTCTCAGTTATGAGAGTTAGCACACAAGGTGGAAGACAAGAGGCACTGTCAAGCTGCTCTGCAATCTGGCTCACTTTACAGCAGTGTAAATCTGCATTGGCCACAACACTGTACAGTAATGATTCCTGAAAGTCAGGAGTACTACAGTAGAGTGTTTCTTAGGTTAGGAAGTTACACAACAGTATTGCCAGATAGATCTGGAAGCCATACAAACAGATCTGCTCCTCTTCAGTTCACTGCAAACACACATGCACTGAAATGTGTTCATTCATTCTACTTGAAATGAACAATCTCACCTCTCCTGATTGCTGAAGGACTCCATGTAACAGAGTTCATGTCCCCGGCAAGGGTTAAAGTGGTTTTTAGTTGTTAAAAAGCATAAATCAGCTTGCAATCTGCTAACAAGCCACAAACATGCTGGCAGGGCCAAAAAGGGACAGCACTTCTCTGCTGGTTACCATAAAAATCCAAAGCTCTAAAATTCCTCTGCTGGACTTGAGCAGAGGTGTCTTAACAAATGGATAAACTAAAAATATAGAAGGTATGTGCTTGTCTTAATACTGAAAGCTTCAAAAATAATTTTTAGTGATGTGGAAGAAATGGACAAAGGAGCTGACCCGTATGAAATAGAAGAACTCCTTACCTATAATGACTTCTACTTTCTTGCTGTCTTCGTCCTCCCGGTCATTGAATACATGACACCAATATGTTCCTTGATGTCCCATATCCACGTAAGTTACCTATGCAAGCATCATCACAATCATCCCAACAGATCTCAAAAAATACCTGCATCGGGTGTTTAAGCCTTGCATCTAAGCCCCACAGGCAAGAAAGAGTAAAAAAACTAAAAGCAGCACTTCAAGTGAGCACTTCATCAGAAGTTATCAAGGTTCTGGAGAAATTATTTTCTTCAAGAGAACTTTCTGTGGTAAGCTCAAGGTGGTTAACATTAGCTTCCAAGTGTGGCCCATTGCAGTAACTTACTGTGTAGACATTTTTGCTCCCATTTGCCAAAGGAAGTCCATTTCTGAACCACTGGTAATGAGGAATTGGGTTTCCAACAGCTCCACATTCTAGTACCAAAGCATCCCCCACTGTCAGGTTTTGTGGCTGAGGCTGATTACAAATGCACAACTTGTTTTCAGGCAAACCCATTAAGCGCCCTTAAAAAATGAAAAGGAAGTAACAAGAAGAGGAAGTGTGAGCACAGCAACAGGGACTGAAATGCCTTGAGTAAGCAAGAAGGCACTTTCAGAAGGCATTTTTGCCACTCACCAAAAGGCGTATCCTGAAGCTCACAAACTTCAAGGCGTGCCCACTGACTGAACGTGAAAGAAGATTCACTGTTCACTCGGCAGATGTAAAAGCCAGAATCCTTTACACTCACTGGACTCAAAACCAGTTCTGGAGAATTACCGTGGGGAATCTGCATCACAGGTGAACCAAAAATACTTCAATTTTGATTGGTTTAATCTAAACCAGGATCAAACATTACAATATCCAGTTTCAAGTCCTTAACACCATCCTCAACTCATTCACTTACTCCAAACTCACTGGTAGGCTGAGACAACTGAACTTACAGCTTCCTTTTTGCCCCATTCCACATTCACAGCCCCCAGGAACGAAGTGGTGTGAACATAAGGAATCACCATTCTGTTTTAGCACGTTTGTAGGATCATTATCCAGCATTTCTTAAACTTCCGGTTTTATGAGTATATACAGCAATCTTTTCTCATTGTGAGTAACAGTCTTAAAAAAAGGATGATCCAAAATCATTATGTTTTATTTTCACTATTTAAAAAACCTGCATTCTCTATGAACTCTTACCTCTTTTTCCTGCTTGAACCACTGGTACTGCACAAATGGGTGTCCTGTTGCCCAGCAGCACAACTTGACGACCTGACCACAGAGCACTGCTTGAGAGTCTGGCTGTACAAGGATCTTTAAACCTTTAAGACAGAATTTACACAGAGGAAAGTTACGAAGAAATACAAATCCACAATTTATATTTGCATTTAAATTGCCCTTGGAGCACAGAACATTTCTGTCATTAAATATACCTGAAAATAATTTGTTTGTACTGGGTATATGCACAGTTCCAATTAGTTATACTACTTTAAGACATTCAAAATTGTGTTCCACTACACAAAATCCATGCTCAAATCGATCAGTACTCGATGGAGCTCATAAAAGATTCAAAGTAGATCATTCAGATATTTTAATTTTAAAGGAAATAATATGTCTTATGGTATCACAGATCCCTTTTTGGAAAGATATTCCCAGTTTTAAGCATTTGCTCACTCCCAACAATTTCTTTGAGCTGTTCAGATTAAGGCCCAGCCTGAGGGAGTCAAAGCAGTCAGAGCTTCAGTCCAACAGAGCACATTTTCCTGCTATTTCCTCACGCAGTCTTATGAGCTGAATGCTTGGTTTCAGCTTTATGCCTCTGACTCCTGCAGAACACAGGGCTGCGGTTTTCTGCAAGGTAAAATATTCCACTTCAAATCAACTGCCAGGAGAGCAACTCTGACACCACTCTGATATGATGCAGTTATTTTCTTAACCTAAACCATTCCAGATCTTGTTTCAGGATAGTCCCAAAAGCAGATCCACTGGTATAGCCAAGGTCATCAGAAGGAGGAGAGGTCAACTTTATGCAGAACAGAAAGTTTAAAAATCATTATTTGAAGCATTCTTTGCTCAGGACGGTACACCTAGACCAGAACCCATGGAGACAACAGCCTGAAACAGAGAGCATATGGCATTTGGAAACCACATAACCTTGCCTGGCAGGACAGTGGGGTCTATCAGCTGCCTCCACACACAGGATCACTCTGAAAGAGTGGAACACACCGCCAGCTACTCCAAAAAAGCTGCAGCACTTTGAAATTCCCTGCCTTCCTTACTCCAAAATCACTTCCTTCTACACCTAGCACTGGAGATCACTACCTCAGTTCCTCATTTAACACTTCCTCTGCTGCTTTCCACAGTTAAACTGTATTCAGTAGTTTTTGAGTACCACAATCCTCTAACATTAACCAACACAAAAAGCAATTATACTATTTCAATTTAAAGGACAGAAAAAATAAGAAGGCTTGTTCTTTTCAAAACTTCCACTTTTTTTTTTAATTTCTCCAGATTTGCAACAAACAAACAGCTCTTAAGAACGTAGATCAGAAAAATTCACTGGAAGATAAGCATTTTGCACTCACTGGAAGCATTCCAAACAAGTTCTAAGAAATCTGACCCATAGTTTCTTTTCCTGTGGTTAATTCAGCACTACACAGTCACTTCCTGTACGTACCATGGAATTTAATGGTTCAAAAAAAAACCTTCCAGCTCAATTTTGGGATTGGTTACAAAGACACATAAATACTTCTTCCATTTTCCTTGCAAAATGCAGAGCATAGGTGTTACCTTTTTGAACACGGCAAAGTGACATCTATGGTTACCAGACTTTGAAACACATCATGCAAATTCATAATCTTACCTATAATCCAATTGTTATATGCTTATCTGACACACTGGGAAACACTTTCACTTGATGGAGGAGTGAAACGCATTGTTACAATACAGTTGAAAAATCCCAAGATTGTCCTAACAATGGTTCTCAGCCCATGGCTTCTTTTCACACTCTGTCCAAAGAACAGGACAGCCATCAGCATGGCAAGGAGCTTGCAGGTCTCATTTCCACTTCCCATTCAAAGAGAAGCTTTTTTCATTTCCCAGGAGGTTGAATTTCACCCAATCCTGAAGAAGAAGGACCTAAGAGAGGGCTCTGGTTTTGTACTACAGCAAGTAGCACTTGATCTACATGGTCCTACTTGTGCTGTCCCACTTCCCAGACTTTGTGAACAACCACACTGAATCACAGAATATGCTAAGCTGCAAGGGATCCACAAGGATGATCAAGTCCATGTGTTAGCAGAAAATAATCTGGTTCTATCCTAAGTCCAGTTAGCAAGCTGGGCCAAATCCAGCACGTACCAGAACTGCCCTAACTGGACCCTTCACCTTCACTTGGGATGAGTTACTGCCACCTCCAGACCCAGGTGCTGGCAGCACTACCCATCTGCCCATCTCAGGTCCATAAGCATCTCCCAGAGGCACAGCTGACACCAAACCCCAGTGAGAATGACAACACCCTGCACACCTAAGCAGCCAAGTCCAAGTTTGCAACAACACTGCATGAAGGCTTGGCTTACTTTTAACCTCAGAATCAGACGAGCCAATAACCTTGGTAATCATCTGGATCCCAACTACCAGAATTCAAGCGCAAAAGATGTTTTTAGTTACTGTAGAGTGGTACCTTGAGTGCTTCCAGGGCTGCAGTGAAAGCATAGCCCAGAACTGACCTGAATGGCTGAGACACCGGAGAGCCTCTGTGTGCTCCAGGGCCTGCAAGGACTCTGCCAGCTCCACCACAGTGCAGCCTCGATCCCCCAGCAGCTTCAGGAGACTCCAGCTGGGACTGCCTTCTGGCTCCAGCACCTGCAGGGAGCACTGCTCCAAGTCCAGAGGGCTACGGAACAATGTGAGAAAGACATGGCACAGATTTTCTCAATACCTTTTTCTCAGAAAGGACCTGGGTTAACAATCACTTGTAGATAAATAAAAAGATTTTTAAAAATAGAGATGGGAAATTCCTAGCTGATTTGGACATATTTGCAGCACTCCCTTCAAGTTTCAGGAGTGCAGAGGTTATTCAGTGACACCTCCACAGACAGAAACTGGTATTAGTGAGCTAGATGGTACAAGAGATGCATATACCTCACAATTCTCAGGGAATGTATTAAGAAACGTTCTATTTTTCACTTTTAAAGTGTCAGCAGAAAAAGTAGTGCAGCACCTTTTATTTCCATGAGCCTGATTCAGAAGCCATAGAGTGAGTCAGACTCAACTTCAAAGTACAGGAAGGCTGATTTTAAAGTTGTTGTAAACAAGTGGCTGCTGGAGCCCAGCCTAATACACCGACTGTGCAGTGTAGTTAACTGGGTCTGAACTCCAGAGTTTTAACTTTGGTGTTGTCATCACGCACTTTCAATCACAGGGATTCAATCAACACAAATAAGGAAATAATGACAGCTACCTAAAAGCCATACAAGGTTACGTATTTCCACTAAAAAGATTCATCAACCTTTCTTTCATTAAATCTCAGCGCCACGCAAACCTGGGGGCGAGATACCTTCAGTATGTGGTGATACCTTCACTTATCAAGTGGACTTTCAGTGTTTTACGGGATTAGAGAGATAAACCCCCGCGGCTGGCCCGCGCCCCGCCGCCGCTTCCCGCGCTCACCTCAGCTGCACCGTGCCGCGGCTCCCCGCTCGCTGCGCCAGCTCCCGCCAGCCCTTGCCGGGCGCCGCGCGGTCCAGCAGCTCGCTGAGCCTGCGGAGCAGCGGCCCGGCCAGGCGGCTGAGGGGCAGCGGCCCCGCCGCGCCGCGCTCCATCGCTGCCCGCCGGGGCGGTGCTGCCGCCCGGAAGGAAGCGCCGCGCGGGGAGCGCGGGACGGGGCGGCTGGGCGGGGTCCGGCTGAGCAGAGTGCGGGCGCTGCGCCCTGAGGGGACTCAGCTCTGAGGGGACCCAGCTCTGAGGAGACCCAGCTCTCAGGGCACCGCACTCTGAGGGGACCCAGCTCTGAGGGGACCCAGCTCTGCGGGGACCCAGCTCTGAGGAGACCCAGCTCTGAGGGCNAGGGGACCCAGGTCTCAGGGCACCGCGCCCTGAGGGGACCCAGCTCTGAGGGGACCCAGCTCTGCGGGGACCCAGCTCTGAGGGCACCGCGCCCTGAGGGGACCCAGCTGTGAGGGGACCCAGGTCTCAGGGCACCGCGCCCTGAGGGGACCCAGCTCTGAGGGCACCGCGCCCTGAGGGTCCGCAGCTGTGAGGGTCCGCAGCTGTGAGGGGACCCAGGTGTGAGGGCGCCGTGCCCTGAGGGGCCGCAGCTGTGAGGGGACCCAGCTCTCAGGGCACCGCGCTCTGAGGGGACCCAGCTCTCAGGGCACCGCGCCCTGAGGGGACCCAGCTCTGAGGGGACCCAGCTCTGAGGGCACCGCGCCCTCAGGGCGGCCCCTCGGCCACCGTGAGGGAACAGAGCGGGTATGGTTGTACCCGCGTTGAAATGGGAGTGCTGTGTATCTGATTGCGAGGGCGGGACCTCCTGCAGCGTCCCCAGCTGGCGCTGAGAAGGCCGAACGTGGTTTTAGAACTGGGGTGGGGCGAAAACCAGACAAAGCCCACAGGACGCTGAGGGCAGGGGTCTCGCTTTGAGGAGAAACAGCTTTATCCAACTGCAACCAGCGCGACCATGGACTCTTCCTTGTCACAACTTTCCCCAGCCTGCTGCCACTGTCCAAGCGTGCTGCGTAAGGCACCTTGCGTCCTTAGCGAGGGAGAGGAGGGGCTGCTCGGGAAGAGCCTCCCAAGGAGATGTTCCCGTGAGTGATCGTCATCACTGCAAACACACAGATGATCTCTTTGGTATTGCAACTTGCTCAAAGTGGACTGAAAGTGACTAAGAAAGTAATTGTACTAACATTTGTAATCAGTGATCAAGCATTCAGGTTGCTCAGAGAGGTGGTGGATGCCCCATCCCTAGAAGTGTTCAAGATCCGGTTGGACGGGGCTTGGAGCAACTTGCTCTGGTGGAAGGTGTTTCTGCCCGTGTTGGTGTTGGACTGTATGACCCTTAAAGGTTTCTTCCAACCCAAACTGTTCTGATTTTAATGTGGCTGCCTCTTGTTTCTTTGGGGGTTATTTGACTATTAGGCTCTTGTATAAAACTTAGATATCCTTATTGCTATTTCTGAATGAGGGTGGTTGGAGGTGCTATGTTTATTGCTGAACACCCCAGTTTCCTCTCTGTCTAGATAATACTGGGAGCAAGAAGTATTTAGCACAGTAGTATCTCATAACCAGTTTTAGCTGCATGTCCTTCAAAATGCTTAAGAAAAAACTTGGCACAAAAGTTGCTTTTCAGCCTCTTCCAGGCTTGAGCTCAGGGCAGTTTGTGCAATTCATTCCAGTTTGCCTTGTGTGAGACTTGTCTCTTGGGTACTAAGAGTAGAAATACTTTCTTACTTCAGGATTCGCTTATTTGCCTTTGAGGGATGAGAATCATTAGGCAAATTTCTGTGTATGAGATTATGGAAAGTCCATTGTCCACCTTTGGTTTCCTCAGCCTGCTTGTTAGGCACTGTGGGTTTTCCCATGCTCAGCAGAACTTTTGTGTGCTTAACTTCCAGCAAGTAAGAAATTCCCAACGTGCCTGGGAGAGCAGGTAGGCATGTGCTTCAAAAAACAACCCAGTGCTTTGTTATGAAAAGCTAAGGCCAACACTTCCTCTGTCTCAAGGCCATTAGGAAATTCCTATGGACTTCTATGGAAGTAGGATGTGCCCTCTCCTCACTGCCAACTCCCTGTCTGGCAGAGGTTTTCCCAGGAAGGGCCATCTGCTGCGTGTAATGAAATCGTCTCTCTTAAAAGTCAAACTGTTCAGTGATCAGGCTCCCTATCCTGAGGTCACACTCCAAAACACCACCGAAGCCGTCGGCTGACTTGCAGCTCCAAACAACGCGCACAAATCCAGCCTCCTTTGTCTCCAGCAGGGAGGCCCAGCCCAGGACCGGCCTATCCCAGAACGTCACAAAGAGCTCGGGGGTAAGTGAGGGGTCGGGGTGTTTGGACTTTGAAAATTACTTGTCTGCGTTTTTTTCTCCTGTGGGCAAATAGAATGTGTATCATAAAAGACAAATAAAGGAAGAAGAGCAAGTCACTTTTATTATCAATGCACTACATGGATATAGTGGTTTATACTGCTATTGACCAGGAAATGGGATTTGTTATTTCCTTCTGCTAAAGAAGAACCATTTTTGTTTATCCTCATAGATTGGGTTTTTCTAAACATGTTGCATTTATTATTCTGCTCACTCTTTTTGAAACTACACTCTGGTACTGTTTCCACGAAGTCTCAGTAAGACAAAATTGCAAAACTTGTACGAAAGCAAGCTTCCTTCTCTAAAGAGTGTGTAAGTGATACCAGGTATCCTGAAAAACACATTTATTAATTCTAAATATTTATTGCATGGTTTAATAGTCATTAGGTAAAAAGTTCCTCCATTCTTGAGAAAAAGGTCTGGTCACTTGGTAGTAATAGATGATTCCCAGGCTTCATGAATTGCTCAGTCTGACAGGATCAGATGCTTGACAGATGTTAAAAATAGATTAAGACAGATCAGTGTTAAGAGTTGTGCTGTGATTGCTTATTTTAATTACTCTATATTAAGGTGTTTGTTTGACATGTGCAGAGCCAGTCATTTATTATTCCATTTAGCTGATGAATTATGGCTGAGGTGTTTTTATACTGTGGTGCTGTTTACAGTGGGTACTCCACTAATCAAAATGTTGTCAGAAAGCCTTGGATATTGGCAGTTGAAGAACCGCAATATATCACAGAATTTTTGGCAAGGACCTATTTTCCAGACATCTGCTTTTTGAACAGCCACAACTTCACTGATGTTTTTCTTACCTGGACCTTGTTAATCCAATAGATAGTGTGGTAACTGGTTTAGATAATACAGTGTTTCTGTAGTTTAGTTTCTGACACTGTGCACTCTTTGACAAGTATGCTGCTCGAGGTGTTCCATTTGGTTGTGGTATCTCAAAGGACTTGGAAAAGAATAATGTGGTTATAGTTACTGTTTGTATTCGAGACAGAACGGAACCAGGCAGGTGAGGTGAAGAAACAAGTAGAAAATGCCTCATTGTAAATCTGTGTACATGTGGGTTCTCATTACTACCCCATCATATATTTCAGTCTGTAGTAGGCTCACTGCTGTGTAAATCCTTACTATAGCCCTGTGGTGAGTAGAGTTCACCAGCTTACAGTGAATTCTGGAATTCTGGTTTCTGTTCTCTTGGAGATTGTAACTTTTACGAGGTAACAGTTTAAGGATGCAACCATGATCACAACACGTTTGGAAAGTGGTTTTGTGGTGTTCTAAGTTGGAAAGCTTGTATGGACCAGGAATGCCGGATCAGAAGTTCCACATGGAACTTGGTTCCATTAGCACTTACAGATGCACTGAGCTTAAAAGATTCACAATGGCAGTGTTGATAAAACTTTTAACCAAAAACTTTTGAAATCTTTGATTTCTGTTAAAGGAAAAGTTTAAACAGAGAACATCAGGAAAAGCATTTAAACATAGAAAAACATTCATGGCAACCTTTTTGGAAAGATAAAGTTGTATGTTCCAGATCATAAGTATATTGTATGTATTTCCATACAGGGCATATAATACCTCATTTAAGAAATGTAAATTGTGTGTAATGTCTGTGTTCATTGTATAACTGAAAAGTCTTACATTTTGTTTTACTTTGGAAGAAGAAAAATGTTAAACTTCAAAAGATCTTTGTTGAGAGGTGCCCTGCATGAGGAGTAAAAAAATGTGTATATTCCCAGATACAAAACAGTCGGCAGGGTGGGAATGGAGATTAGATGTAATTACAGCTGTTGACTTCTTAGAGGAGCTAAACAAAACATATGCAAAGCTCTGTAGGAAAGCTAAGACATATTGGAGAAATATTCCAGGGAGAATGGCAAGGGAATTAGCATTAACCTTGGAGCATAGCAGCATTTAAACAGGACACTCAGATTTCACAGGTGACAGCTTTTGTGTTATACATATTGTGCTGTAGTTGGTTATTCTTGGGATCCTGTGGTTAGTGGAGATTCCTTTCTGCTTTTTTAAATTGTTTCTGTTCTACTTTTGCGGCTTTCTGTTCCTTTAGTCAATATTTCTTAGGTCGTGCTGTTCATACCAGAAAGTTTTCTGGTTGGATATATGTAATATATGACCATTTCTGTTCATCATCAAGACAAATTCTGTGGTTATTGGTGGTTTGGATTGGAGATATTTCATGTTCATCTTAAATGAAGTCTAATTATATTGGCCAGTTTTCTTTCTGGTTTAGCTACTTGCGAGTAAAACCTCTCTTAAAGACATGTATGGGAATGATGTAGTATGCTCAGGCAGGTGGAGAAGTAGCTTTTGCTATATCTAAGAACAGTAGTAGGGTGGGGTGGGATGGGATAGGATAGGATAGGAGATAATTGTGTTGCAAAAGAATAACTCCAGATCCCAAAGTTCAGCCTGTGGAGTAGAGGCCATAGTAGGAAGCTCAGCTGGCAGCTGGGGAGTTGTCTCAGACCAAAAAGCTCAGATTAAAAAAAGCAAAGCACACAAGCACTGACTCTGAACAGGATCTGTCTGCTGGAGAAGTGTTCGAAGAACAGGTGAGCAGACCGTGTGTTGCTCACATCCACCTCCTCCTCAGATGCACCTGTGTACAAAGGAGAAAGGCTGGCCTTTTTGTGTGTACAACTTCGGTGAAAGTTAATCCTCGGTCACTTAAGGCAAAGGGTTCTGACAGAATTGGCGTGGCCAGCAGCAGTTCAGTTCCCACAACCATGGTCCATGTGCCCTGAGGCACAGAGTGTTTCTGGAGCTCTCTCCCATGTTTCAGGTATCCCAGAACTGCTGTCAGCTAGGTATGAAGAGCCCAAAGTGTTGGTTGGTGAAAGGCTATTTCCCAGTGTGAGCCGCTGTGGCATTATCCGTGTCATTCCCCCGGTGTTCTGCTGAGATGTCCCCCGTGGGGGCTCACGCAGCCTCTCCCTTCCCACTCCTCTGGCTGCGTGGGAGTGGGAGCTTTGGGGGGTCACAGCTTGGCTCCATCGGGGGCTGGGCTGGGTGCTCATGGTGCCATGGGAGCGCAGAGACGGGCCCGGGGCCCCAGGGCTGGGGCCGCGCAGATAGCGGGGGGCGGTGCCGGGGTGGGCGGGCAGCTCCGGGAAGGTCAGGGACCAGGGAGTGCTGCTGAAAGATAGGAAGGAATCCTGCCGAAAAGGTGTGCGCTGAGGAGAGCCTGCGCACAAAACAGAGACTACTCCGTCAATAGACCTTAAGTAAAAGCAAAATGCTTCAGAGAGGTCGTAAGGGGGATTTTTCCACTGACACTAGAGGACAGGAACCTCACAGAAAGGCACAAATTCACTTCTGGATCGCTAAAATGCATGAGCTTCATGTATAAATAATTTCTGTGAATATAAAATTGCTTGCAAAGGAAGATTTTCGTTTTAGTTATAATTTAATAAAGTAGGAAAAAGATGTGATGCAAGAGAGGAAGTTTAAAGTTTAATCAAGTTTATATATTTTTGTCAGTTAATCTTTTTTCTGACATTAGGAGTAATGCCACAGGTCCTTCTGAAATCACTTTGTCACCAAAACTACCTACAAAATAAAAAAGAATTTAATTTTTTTTCCTTCCCTGTTAAAGTGTAATTCAAAACTGTTTTGGTCTCAATTGAAATAAATGATAAAATATTGAACATATTTAATAATATATAAAAATAAGGTTCAAATTGGGAAAGATGTAATTTCAAGGAAAATAATTTTGAACAATCAAATTTTATATTTAGAATTGGAATTTCAGACAATATTTTCACTATGAATAGTGAACGGGCTTTTCACAACCAGTGTGTAATTATGACAGTGTGAATTTTAAATGAAAAAATCTCTTCTGAAAATTGACTTGAATTTGTTTTATTATATATTTGCCTTACAGAAACATTGGGTGATTGTTTTAGCCATTTTGATGCTTTTCCCAGCCATTCTTTTGTTAAATATTATTTGAAATGGATTGTTTTTCACAAACCCTGATAACTTCCTGCCATCAAAGGGTTTTGGTGAAGCAGCTCCATCTGCCTCTTGCTTCCTTGTTAATCTGACTGTTGCAGGTTTGCATCAGTTCGGTATTTCTCCTCAATCACACCCAAGCACAGTTGTCAGGTTACTGTTCTCATGCTGCTCCCAGCTTTGTTCTCCCTTAATCTCAGTTCCCAGGCACTGAGCTCAGGCAGCAGCAGACCCTGCTGAGCATAAATGTGTGTTTCATTGGCCTCAAGGGCTACCATAAAAATTCCCCATGGTCCTGATCAGTACAAAATGGAAAATCTGTTTACAGAAGATTAGAGAGCCAAACCAGGCATATTTCCTGCCATGACCTGCTCAAACCTGGTGTGTGAATTCCTCCTGTGTGGCTGTGCTTCAGTGTCTCCAGGTGTGAGCCAGGACCTGATTCAGCAAGTAACGTCATTGGTTTTCGGAGTGAGAGATGGGACAAGCAGCCACAACACCCTGGCATGTTTAAATGTTCTCATGTCTTCTGCCAGCAAGTGTTCAGCTCCCAGTTTATCAGGAAGTGAGTTAATTTTCAGGTTACTAGTCAACAGCTGATGGTAAATTATCATGGTCTTTCCCATTCCTCTTCCCTCTGTGAATTTCATTGTGCATCTTCTGTCCCAGTTTGTCCTGATGAGCTGACAGGGTATTGTACTAAAAGTTCTCTTTCCAGTTTCTATCTAAGTTCAGTAATTGAATTTTAAAAAAATCTTAATACCTTCTATTTTCTTCCCAGAGTTAAAAAAATAATATCTCTTTGTCTTGGGTGGAAACCCATCATTTGTTGCAGTTTTCTCCTGGGACTTTATTTTGCTTTAACTTCTGTGGTTGCATCTGACAGTGCATGGAAATCCAATGTAATTTTCATATGGAGAAATCTGACAGCTCTTTTCCTCTCAATGTCAGAGTGCAGCTGAACTGAGACAACGATAACTGTCTAGTACAATGGCTTTAGTAAAGGCTCTTCATTAGTCAATCTGCATTAAAAACATGTTGCCAAAGCTCTTTTCAGCTGGGGAAATTACCATGCTTTTGAAATAATTTACAACCTCCAAAAAAGGAGAGAGACATCTGGTCTTCTGAAAAGCAAAGATGAGAGAAGTGTTGAAAAATGCAACAGGAAACATTAGGCAAATGCATATTTAAGAGGAGAGGCTGAACTCTGGAGGGTAATTCCATGGTACTGTACTAAAATGGATGAGGAAAAGATTAATCTCTACTGCTCCATTTTCGTTCTGTTAAATATATTCCTTAGAGTTGAAAAGGAAAGCAGAGTGTGATCAGAAAGGCTGGTCTGGTTGCCCAATGTGCTGTTTGTCTGTGCTCCTTGGTATACGTGGACTCAAACTGTCACACATCTAATGTTGGCGTCCTTCTTGTTAACCAACTTTGCTCCCTACTTGTCACCACCCAGGTGACTGTGGAAGAGGTGTCGGTGGCAGGTTTGCCCAAAGGGAACGGAAATATTTCTGGTTGCTGAGTGGTTTTTAAGGAGAGGCAGAGTGCAGCCGGCCATGCAGGCGCCGCTGTCTGGCCCGCAGGCTCCGGCGCAGCCCCAGCTCTGTGCTGCGGCAGCCTGCAGTGCCGGTGACACGGAGCTGCGCACGGGCACGGCCCTGCCTGCGGCCCCGGAGCGGTGCTGGGCAGGGCGGGGCTGCGGGCTCAGCGACCCGAGCTGGAAACAGCATTACAGCGGAAGCACAGGGAAGGAAAAGGGGCGAGAGAATGAATAGAGGAGTCTTTAAACGGCTTAATCGGATTACATGGCAAGAGAGCTTTTCCTGCTGCTCTTCACCAATTCTGGAATAAATGTAGTCACTTTTTTTCAGAGCTGTTAGTCTGGCATCCTCCAGGAGGTCACCTTTACTTGAAACCGCTACAGTACTTTTCCAGTGCGACCACGTCACACGTTTTCCGAGGTGACTGATGAGCCAGAGTGCCCCTAGCAGTGTACAAAAACATCTCAAATATCTAAAATCCTAAGATTTGGGAATGCTAAGGAAACAAGGGCTTTTTTACAAGAAGAGAGAAATAATTACACATTTTTTTGGATTCAGCTAGTGGAAGCCTTTTGGTGTATTTCACTTGGATTTTATGTGAATTCAGCATTGCCACACCACCGTGCTACTGCACACCCGCTTGAGGGGAAAACTCGATATGAGCAGGAAATTGAAGTCAGCCTGCCTCATTTCATTGTTCTTTCAGCACGGGAATGACAAATATCAAACCAGAGCACAAGAGAATTGCTTTAAACAGAAATTGCTCTATAAAGTCTAAGCAGGCTGCTTGTTCTGGGTATTTCTACAAACAGAGTTTGGGATTTGTCCCTGTGGTGCCAATTCAAGGAATAGCCTGCTGTTGTGCCTATGTGACTACCAAAACAGCAGGTAGTTGTAGCAGTGGTGTACATGTGGAAGTGTACATTGTCTGCAGGTTCCTGTTGGCATTTAGGAAAGTTGAAAGGCCATGTACTAGAGCCCCTGTCGAGGTGCCACACAGATGTGTGGCTGTGTTCAAGGATTTGTTCTCCTAGCACAGATCACTCTGGACAGCTGCAATGTACTGCCAGTAAGTGCCATTGCATGGACAGCCGAGTTAGGGTTACTGCCTTAAACGTCTGATCTTGGGTTTTAAATAATGATTCCTCGTTTTGAAAGTATTGCAAGTATGTGCTTGCAAGTATGTGTCAACTGACCACCTTTCAGAAAATACCTATAGCCATTTCAGAAGTAATTTTAAACTTCGTGTTTCTTTTACTTGCAGGTGCACAGAACAAGATTTGCACTTCATTGGCAGCTAGAATGACTTTTCTTGACCCAGAAGCAGATACAAAGAACAAAACTTGCCCAGAATTTGTTGCTGTCTTAAATGAGCTCATGGCAGACTTTAGGGTAGATGAGCAAAATTGGAAATATTTTGCATGATGAAAGAGTTTCCCCTGTGAGGGTGAGACTGTGTTGATTTCATCAAGTCCTGACTCTTCAAAAATCACTCATTTACTGCTTGAGAAGCTCAACAAAGCAGGATTTTTGTTTCCACTTGAGAAATCCCTCAGACACTTGTCTAACACAGAAGACAGCATGGATGTTAAAAATGTAGTTAAATCCCAGGCAACTTTTTCTTGCCTAAGGGATTTGTCAGAGGATGGTGATGACCTGCTTCATTTTAACGGTGTGGTTGATGTCACTGCTGGAAGAGCAGAGGAATGCTGCAGCAGACTGGTGCCTTCCCACCCCACAGATGTAACCACTTGTCACACAGGCAACTGTTGCCTTAACACACCAGACTCTGGGTCTCCTCAGTCTCTGGCAGATGTCCAGGCATGTAAAAGGACTGGGCTGGGCAGACCTCTAACCAGGAATTCCCTGCTCGGTGAGCAGGCAGACACTTCCATAGGTAATCACACCGATTTTGGAAAAGATGACTCTGAAAATTCTGGTGCTGTTCTGGAGATTCATGCAGAGAAAGTAACAAGTGTAAGTGATGACTTTTCTGATGATGACCTGGAGTACTTTGAATGTTCAGATGTGCTTACAGTACATGAAGATGAAATCTGGAGAAAGAAATTACAATTTTTATTAGAAAGTGATGATGAAGATGATCTAAAACTGAGTAAGGATTGTGATGGGTGTGCTTACTTCCTCAGTGAAATGCCTTGTGTGTTCCAAGTGTCAGATAACACTACGCCTATGGATACCCCCATTGGCTTCTGTGATCATCAGTCAAAAATCAAAGGAGTAAACGTAAGGAGAGACCCCTCTATGTACAGCCAGTCAGCTCTGCAGACAGAGATGACTCTCACTGTTGGACACCACCGAGATAAAAGTACCATTTTGAAAGACAAAGAGAAGAATCAAGTGCCTGTTGCTTCTGCAGCCACTGGAAATGAACATCCCAGAAGTGAAGAAGAGACTAATGGAAGTGGCCATCTGGCTTCAGGTTCCTCAAGGGACGAACCAAAGTCCACGGACACCATCCCTACCCAGGTAGACTCCTCTGCCAATGGCATAGGTGCTGCTTGCACAGATCAGGCTTCGGGGACAATGACAGAAACCAGCGCCGACGGGGACGTGCTGGAGGAAAGCTCACTTCTGCTGGAGGAGGGGAGAGGGAATGTGCCAGAGGGAAATGCACAGCACGCTGTCTGTACCTTAACAGAAAGTCTGAGGAGAAACCTTTTCAAGCTGTTAAACCCTATAGAACTTTGCAGATATGTAAGTACTATAGGACAGTCTTTCCAGGCTGCAGCAGCAGGTAGGGAATCCAGAGCTCCGTCTCCCAGTCAGGAAGGTGTCCGTTCAACACAGATTCCCGAGGAGGCAGAAAGCATGCAAATGCAGGCTGTTCTGTGTCCAACAGAAGAGGCAGATAAAGACAGTCACTGGGAAAGGAAAAGGACTCGGGGGCTGTCTGAGAAAAACCAGATGCCAGATGAGAACCTCTCGTTTCGGGTAAGTAACATGTTTATCATTTAACACAAAGAGCTGCTCTGCTGATCTCGATGCAATTTATTCCTGCTTGTCACAAAATAATGTAAAATCAAAATTACTTTGAAAGATACTATTCATGTACTTCTGAATGACAGCTACGGCTGGGAGGGAAATCTGGGTTTAGAAAAGGCCCAAGTGAAGCCTAAGCTGTTCTAATTATAGAGTGAGCCTGATAATGGTGAGAGGCACTAATGGGCCTCTGGACAGCTGGATAGGGAAATCTGATATGGAGGCTATTGCACAGGTCTTAGCAAAGTAATGCTTCTTTCAACCCAGAAAGTTTCTCAGATACCTGTTGTGAGCAGAGAATGCTTTGATTTACTTTCTTTTCAATCTGTATTCAACAAACAAAACTGTCCTGCACTTATGGTGCCAGAAACCTAAACCAAATCAACAGGAGTTTTGTGACAATGAAGGGAATTCAATGCAGAGAGTTCATGTTACAGATGTGAATGGAGCTCTGTGATTTTAAAAAATAAAACAGTGAAAGAGTTGGATACTACAGCTGAATTGTACAAACAAGTTAAAAGTTCAAACCCCTGTGGTACCCTCCATGTACTTGCATATTTCATGGTGTTGGTAGAAAATGAGCTGGAGAAATCACTACAGTTGTAGAGACTGGTATGATGCTCTACCAGTTTTCTTAAGTGGGAAAATTTAATCATCATTTTTATTTCACTTAGTAAAGACTCGAGATATATGAATGCTATTAAATCATGAGTAATCTTACTGTCACCAATTTTTCTGTTTTGAAGGTGTGGAGCTAATTGCACAGAAAAAACCCCATTTGTCACAAAAAAGGGTTTTTTCCAGTTGCACATGCTTTTCTTCATCTGATTATTTGGGCAAAAATATCTCCCAGTTCTAGGTGTAGTGTCACAGTAGAGTGACTTTAATCTCACCACTGGGGTGTCTTCAGCAGTCAAAAATCACTGAATTCTTCTTCCTGAAAAATGGTCATAGGTTTCTCTGGTTTTATGGTACGTAAAATTCCAATGCCATCTGAGGAGCACATGATGTCCTTATGATGGGAATACCCCTCACTGGAATTAACCTCCTCAGAGCTTCCTGGCAGGGTGTATGGCCGTGGTTTGCCAGAGGCCTGGTTTGCTTTTTTTTTCCCCAAGTGCAGTGCAATAATTTAAATCCCAGAAGCCTCTTAGCCAAGAGCAGCTGTCAGGTGCCTGGCATAAATTTCAGAGCGTAGTCAGTATGTCTGCATTTCCATAGCCAAAACTTCACATTGGATAAAAAATGAGTATTGGTGTACACAAAAGGATGAGAGCTGGGCACAGACCAAACCCCCATTTTTAAACATGTGTGTATGACACTGAAATTCAGGTGTAGGTTCAAAATTATGTGGTCTTGAAAACGAGCCAAGCAAAAGCACCCTGCCTGAATATTGCTCCTTTTTTTTGGAGCACTAGAACAATGTGGACAGCTTCTCACAGCACCCATATAGTAAGCCAGAAATTCCTCAGAAATCTGCCTATGTAATCTAAGAGAGGCAAGAAAGAATCTATTGCTGCACACGGGTTTCTGTAAAAGTGCCCTGGGTGTTTGCTGGAGCCCAGCGTGAGGCAGCTGTGCAGGAGCAAGGGGAGGGGCTTGCAGCAAACCCTATAGCTGACTGCTTTGGGAGGGTGTTGTGTTTTCCCTGTCCACGTGGGAATCAGGTTTGCTGAGGGGTACAGAGTAGCCACGGGACCACAGCACTAATGACCCGAGGATTTACACTTCCCCTTAGTGCCAAGTGTTCAAACTGGAACAACCTTTGCAGTGTGTCTTGTGCAGCACCTGCTGTGCTGGGTGACTTCTCCTTCCGTTGGATAGTTAAGGTGGGAGGCTTCTCACTCCTTTCACGACCTCATGGCCTAGCCCCAGGTGAAATTCTTTATTTACCTGGTGCTTCAGAGCAGCTTTATTAATAGTAGGTCCAAGACACCAATGGCGCCAGCTGTGTGATGTTACATAGTGTACAGAGAGCCAGGAGGCTTTGCTAGGTGTGACTGGGGAGCTGGTCTGTGTTAGCAGTCAGCCAGCACCCTGTCCCTGTCGGTGTTCAGCACCCTTGGGTCCCTGTCAGTGGTCAATATTCAGCACCCTTGTTGGCACAAGGTGCTGCTGTCACTCCTGGGTTACAGAGCCATTATTCTGGTTTTGCTCCTGTCAGAACAGTCTGTTCACATAAGATCTGAGAGATCCTTGGTTTGACCTTCCAAAGACAAATTTCTGTCACTTTTAGATAATTCTGAATTTTGTTATCCAGAAAGGAGAGAAGCAGAACTGACACAGAAGTTCCAGGTAACTGGGCGTCTGGCTGAGATGAGGGCTCGGTGTTGCCAGGGAACGGTGCGAGCCTGAGCTGTGCCACAGGGGCTGTAGCTCTGTGTCAGAGCAAGCGGGGCAGTCCTGCTTGGAGTAACTGCACCTCATGGTGCCAGCCCTGCTCCTTCAGTAGGATCTACCCCAGGAATCGCAGATAACATCACATTTTGTTGTCCATGTCTTAAGTTGGCTCCAGTCTTTCCTGGGAGACACACCACGAAAAAACCCCTAGAAAATCTGTACCACTTCGGAGCATGGACTCCTGACAGCTGTGCATGGTCAGCCTGTTGCTCTATGTTGTTGGCAGAGAACTCACTTTCCGCCCTTTAAAATGTTATAGTTCTTACTCTTTTTCTGCCTTTTGAGCAGGAATAGCAGGATGCTGGCAGACTGTGCCTGTCAGTCTGCAGGACAGAGCACAGCTCAGGTCTTTTGTTTCACCTGTCTAAAGCAGTTGAAATAACTACAGATATTGAGGTATTTCAGCTACTCCAAGGCAGGTGTGCCGTTTAAAGCAGAGTGTCATTTTAGGAAAGGGGAATTTGAGTGGCATTGCATGAAACTGGGAACTGGCAAGATCCACTAAGGTGGATTGCTGGAGAACAATGTAAAATAAAAGCAGTCCCAAATGTAGTGGATTTGAGGGAGCTGAGACCCAGAGGCAGTGATGTACTTTTTGTCTGCATTCTAGGGGTGGTTTGTTACACTCCATTTGTTCAAACAGAGGGATACAAATGTAACATGAGGGCTTTACTTGCAGAGGAGAATTACTTTGCAAAATTATTTCTGCTTAAAAAACAGTGAGAAACTGTGAGGTAAAATTGATCAGCTTCATTACAAATCCTTCTCTAAGGAGCAACACTTTCAGACTCAGGCTGAGGAGGTTGATTTCAATCCATTATGGTGATAGTCACAAGTCAGAAACTTGACTGTTGAGAAAGATTTTAAAAAAAAAAAAAAGGTTAAAAAATTTGAAAGCCTTCAGGCCTGTGTCAAGCTGTAGTTCTAATTTTTAATTACATTGCTCTATTTTCCTTCTTTGAAGAATCAAGGTGCTAATCTTAAAAGCATTACCCAGAATTGTGAGAACCTCTGTATGGAGCCCAGAACAGAAGAGGAAAGCATCTTCAGGGCTTGTGAGAGTAGAGGAACCAGCCAGCTCTCTGCTGAAAACATGCTGCAAGTAAAGAATGCAGATTTACAGACCTCTTTTCTTCCCTGTGCTCCTTGTGAAAAGAGAGAAGGTTGTCACCAACAGGCCTTCTCTGGACAAGAAATTATTAGGAATGGCAAAAAGTTAAAGAATCACATTTCCCCTTCTCCTCTATGGGATGTGGACTCTCTTCCTGATAAACAGGAACGCTTGTGTGCTGTTCTCTCTTCTGCAAAGCTGTGTGATGAGCCAGGAGAGGGAGAGCAAAGGTCTGGGCCTGACATACATGGTAGCAGTAACCCAGATATTCTCTGCAGCCGAGCAGGCGATGAGGCTGTGTCTGAAGCTAATCCCAAGTCAGTCCTGGAATCTGGAGAACCTGAGTGCAAAGGAGATGCTGATATATCTGCAGTGCATGACAAGCTGTGGAAACTTTTTCATGAAGATGACTCAGACTATGGAATCCCATTTGAAAACAGAGGCATCCCAAGTTTAGGTACGAGGCTGACAGATATCAAAGGCACAGAACGGAACTTTGTGTGGGAGACCTGTTCCGATCATCCTTTGCCAATGGATTTGATAGAAGAGCAGGAACCCATCACAGAACCAGCTCATAACCCCAGAACTGAGAAAGCTGACTGCAATGTTTCGGATATCCTCCTGCAGAGAGCTGCAGCATGTGAGAGTGCATCCATAGGAAACATTTGTCTTGCACAAGTGGTAGGAACAGATGGTGTCTGTCTAGATTCTGGCACTGGGAATGAGAGGGAAACACCATCCATTTGTGTTTCAGCAAACAGTGTCCTCCTAAGCACTCAGGAGTGCTTGGAGCCAAATCCAATGGCTATGGACAGGAATGGATCCACTGTGGCTTGGGAAGGGAAGCTTGCTGCCCAAACATGTGAAGCAGGTTCTCCTCAAAGGTTACAAAATGCTCAGAGTGATAATTTAGCATGTCCCAAAGCAAACCCAGCTGACATATCAGATACGTCACATGGGACAGTTGGACAGTTATTTCATACTGAATACAATACATCCATGATAAATGAGTCTGTACCTGGAGAAGGCAGTCATTTTAAGGACTGTTATCCAGCAAGAGGAGAACTGGCTTATTTCCCTGAAGAGGAAGATATTTTCCCCAGTGAAAATACCAGTCAGTTTACACATGCAGAACACTCTTCTGTGAACACCATACATAAAAGTTATGAAGTAAATTTACAAGAAAAAGGAAATCACTCAGGCTTGAATGCATCAAATGACACAAATTCTGACAGCTGCCATCTTTCAGAAAATAATGGCTGTCAGGATTTTCAAATTGTTTCTAATGCACAGAAATACAGTTACGTAATGCAATCGCCTAGTTTAATTCAGATTCACGAAACTGTAACACATAAGAATCTACCTCAAAATACAGAACAACTGACAGAAATAGCAAAACAGGAAGGGGCAGTCTGTCCCCCTTCTGAGGAGCCATTTTTAAGAGATTTTTATCTAGAAGTGCCCAGCTGTGAACCATGTAAACCAGGAGGAGAACATGGAGAAATTTGCATACCTGAGGAATACAGGGCTGAAGCTTCCTGTGACTCAGGAGTTAGTCAGATTTCAGAGAATCAGACTGCAGCTTCCCCTTGTAATACAGCAGAACAACATTCATTTTTTGTTGACAGCACCTTCAGGTCTGATGAGGAGTTAAAAACAGATTCTCCAAAAAATCCCACCTATGCAGCTGGAAGTGTAACATCAGCCAGTGCCCTACTGCCCAGGGAGGCTCAAAGTGAGCACCACAGCACAGCAGGTGGGGAGGATGGAGGTTCTGGGGATCAGCTACCTTCCCAACAACTGCCTGCAAACAAAACCCTGCCCTCCCTCACACCTGTAAGCCACTCAGGGGGCCTTCCCAGTGAATCTGCAGTGGCATGTCCTGGCACAAGAAGTGAGGGAAAAACTGGATCCATGCGAACTGGAGTCAAAGTAAACGGAAATTTAACTACATTGGAAATTTCCTGCAAGTCATGGCAGGGTCTATTCCAGAGGGTCCCTGGAGAAACCAAAAGGGAAGCAGCCTTGTGTGAAAATGAACGTGAGATTCCAAGAGCTATTGAATACAACGTAGATGAAGCTGAAGCAAAGGCTCCTTTGCACACTTTGGCTGGCTCCCAGGCTCTGAAACAGATTATGAATATTAGCACAGAGCAGTCTTGTCCTGACTTGACCCCTTCCAGCAAGATAACTGAGGCTGAGAATTCAATTAGGTCCACTGAGTATGATCAAAAGGAGGAAGTCAGGACAGCAGAGAGTGTAGTAAGTGGTTTAGTTAATTTGCTACCAGTTGATTCAGGGAACAACCAGTGTTTTCAAGAGCAACCACCCCACAGAAGAACTCCATCATTCTCTTTGGCGTGGACCACACTTGATCCATTCCCAGTCAACACAGAAAGTCAAAGAAATCAGGAACGGTCAAAATCCTGCCAGACACCACGGGCTGCTGCAGAGCCTGAGCCCATCAAATGTAAAGAGGACACAACAAAGAGCGGGCATGTAGCTGCTGGAGCTAAGAAGAAATTGCCACCAGCAACTCTGTCCAAAAAACCCAGGCTGGAGGAGAGGGGAAGTGTCAGCAAGGATCCCAGCTGCGTTAAAAAGTCTGGGAAGAGCGAGGGAGGCGTGATTCATAAAGAGGATAGAAAAGAGCAAAGGAAACTCATTTTGAAAAAGGATAGCAAAGGTAAGAGAAAATGGATTTTCTTTTCTGTCCTTTCCCATTCCTCTGGCTACAGTACAAAATTAAGATTATTGAAAGGCACTGCAAGCCTCTTTCAGACTGACTCAGTCAGCTAAAGGTGCCCTGCCCTCATGGAGCTTTACTTCCAAATTTGTGCACTTCGTAATGAGTGCTATGCCTGTGCCACAGAGATGAACCCTTTTTCCCAGCTGGCAAGTACATTCAATTAATGAGCCTTGTAACCAGTTTGAAATAGTCACTGCCTCATTGGCCTCTTGGAGTAACTTTTCACGGATGAACAGCCTAATGGTACCACATAACTACACACCACGTAGCAGCTGCAAGCCCAGTACTTGTTCTGCTCCTGCAGGGCTGTGTTCCCAGTTATGCTCCTGCATTGCAGCTCCCACCTGCAATTGTCCCTTCTTGGTTACCAAAGGATTTATTACTAGCAAAGTAGTACTGTTAGCAGTAGAGTAACACTGATAAACAATGTTTTGAGGTCCTATGGTCTGATTTCTGACTGGTTCTGCATTGCTTTCCCTTGCTGCAAAAATGACATGGATGAAATGAGCAGTATTAAACTGATATAGGAAACATAATTGAAAGGAGATCCGGGTTGCTGTCAGAGCCTCTAGAGGGTTGCTAACACTGTAGCAGGATTGTGACCGCTGGGCAGATGAGGGATTTGTTGTTTCTATGGGTAGTTTGCAAGGATCAAGGTCTTATTTTTACCTTTTGACATGACATCTCATGTTCACATCATAAAATTATTTAATAGGTCAGAGCAAGACTGAACAGTGACTAAAGGTAAGCTACACATTTGCGGAACTTTTCACACACTCTAATTACTGTGTGGTCTCATGAGACTTCTACTTTTTCTAATCACATTTTTAAAAATCCGAGACTTTTCTCTGTTCAGAAATGCGTCCTTTGCCAGGGAACCAAATGTGTGGGAGGAGAGACACATTCGTTCAAAGCAGAGCAAGAAAACTGCAGTGACTGTGCAACGCCTGACCTGTTTCCATTACTTGAGGCTACACTTGCAAAATATTTTAAACCTTCAGGCTGCATCAGATAACACTGAATTTTCTTCACTGATTCTGCTCTGCCTCAGTCTTGACTGAAATATCTCTGTGCTCTACAGCATAGTAGTGGCCCTTTCCTTGGCATTATGGGAAGGGCTGGTTTGGTCGCTGTGGAATATACTCAGTGTTCTTTTGCATCATTTCAGCTGCAGGAGGGAAGACTGTGGGCAGGGCAGGAACCTGGAGCCATTAGTTCTATTTCTAGAGCTGTCACGTCCTGTCTGTGTCACTTTAGCCCTGATACAGCAAGGTTCACATGGCCCGGACTCAGGGTCTGCCAGTCCAGCAGGGAGACCTGGACTGGATGGGGCCTGGAACTGGGAATGGGGAAAACCATGGCAGTGTGCCTGACCCTTTGAGTTGGATGTTACTGGAGTATTACTGCAGGAATGGGATCCCTGAGGGACACATGCCATGCTACCTCATTCAGAGTGCAACAGCTCAGAATTAACACAGTAGGAAACAAAACATCTTGCATTTTACATCTCTTACATCGAGCAGGGATTCGTGAGTGCTTTTGGTCACTTGAGGCTGTGTTGTGATCCCAAAACCTTTCTCTAAGTCTATGTCGATTCCCTTTCTTTCCAAGGCCCCGCCAGCCCCCTGCTCACACCATGCCCATGTGCAAAGACACTGGAGTGTTCTGTGAGGCAGTGAAAAGTCCTAGCAGAAATCCAGGCTGGCAGGACCTTTTGAGACTTTCTCCCAGGCTGTGATGCAGCTAAAAAATTATACTAGTTATTAGTACTGAGACACAAGAAGTCATAATTACTTACCAGAGATTTCAGCGTTCGTGTTGTTAACATGAAATGTTAAAATGCCAAAACAATGTAATTGTCTCCAAATCCTAAACTGTGGTTCTTCTGTTTCCAGCCCCCAGGCTGCTGAAGAAGATCCAAGCAGAGTTATTCCCTGACTGCTCTGGAAGTATTAAGCTGTGCTGTCAGTTTGGTGACATTCATGGTGATTCCACCATTACATGGACTAAAGATTCCAAGGTACTGGCTCGGCTGCAGAGAAGGTAAGGAATGTTTCTGAAGGACTGGGAATTTCAGGGTAGCTTTGCTATTCATAGGAGGCAGATCTTCTCACAATGCATTGATATTGGTCATAGTTTGTGTTCCATCACTTCTCAGCCTGTTCACAGCCAGTGTCACCCAGATTTCAAAAAAATATCAAAAGAAGTTTGAACCTCATTTAACCTAGAGAAGGATGGAAATAAAAGCTTCTTAAGGCCATTAACAGCATCTAGCTTTTCCATTTTAATGAAATTAGTTATTTTCCTTGTAGCAGTAATGACATTCTGATCTAGAAAACTGTTCAGAATGTTTCAAAAAACAAAGCTAACAATACCTGAAAAAAAAAAAAAGAAAATGTATTTCCATCAAAATGCACACTTCTGAGAAGATGAAAAATTTTGTAGGAAGAATTCTTCTTAGATGTTCTTTTAAGTGGAGAGAAAAAGTTGCATAAATTGGTTGCATGAAAGGGGTGAAATCTGTAACAGACTTGTTTGCTACGCTCTGTCCTTATGATCCTGCTTTGTATTTTGATTCTTCTTGTTTTAACTCTTCTGATTTTGATTGTTGTATTGCAGTATTATAGTATTAATACATATGATTATCTGCTAAATAATTGTGCTGTGTTTTAACAAATAAACAGTGCAGAGAGTTCAAATGTATCAGTTTTTCCAGTGATAACAAGTAAAATACGTGCTAGCATAAAATGCTCTGTTCCAGTGCCCGGGATGACTCTCCCGTCTCTCTGGAAATAGCTGAAGCCAGTTACCTAGACCAGGGAATGTATTACTGCTGCTTGAATAACATGTATGGAAAGGTGACTGCTGAGTTTCATCTGACTGCTGCAGGTAAGCCTCAGTTTACAGTTTTGATTAATAATAATGACAATGACAGCTTCCATTCAGAGTTTTTTACTACAAATTTTTTTTGTTTCCTCCTAGTATTGGAACGTCTCTCAAGTTTTCAGAGTTATGAAGGTAAATATAAAGTGAAGTAGCATTGCATGGCATCATACAGAGACACACACACACACACACACGGAGCACTGGCAGCTCTTTGGCACAAACACATGGTTCTTGAGGTCACCTGCTGTGTAACTGTACTCCAGGAGAAAAGCAGGCATGAAGCTTTGGAATGCTTTCCCTGTGTGTTAACTGGTATTCAGTGACACCTGGCATGTGGCCTGTGCTGCAGCTAAAGATAGTGCCTTGCCTGTGGGGTTGTTATTCCTGAACAGCCTGCAGAGATCCAGGCCTTCAGCTGGCATGGTGACTTTTCTTTCTTTTCCTTGAAGAATTAAAATTAAGCATTTGTTTCCTTGTGCAAATAAAGACAGGACTTTTAATGTGCCAGCACTGTATAACTTTTAATCAGAGAATTTTAGATGGAATTAAGGAGTTTTCTAATCCTGGCCTTATCTGTGCAGTGTTTCCTCTGTGCTTTGAAGAGAGGCAATAGTGTACAGAGGCTAAACCAGAGGTAACTGCAAGGGGCAGCTGGAAGGACTTCCTTGTTGTGTAGTTTTGTTCTCCTATTTATCTTCTTTACTGATGGTCCTTGAAATGTTATGATGAGAGACACTTGAAGTGCAGTTAGAATTTTTTAGTTTCTCTCAGTGCTTACCTTTCTTCCCCCTTATGAATTTTTTTTGCATTTGGATTCCAGTGATCTTCTAAAGGGGTGAAATCCAGAGTCTTCCTTGATTTCCTCTGTAACAGACTTGTTTGTTACACTGTCCTTACGATCCTGAGCTGCCACCTTTCTCTGTGCTGGCTTTAGATCGCACAGGCAAGCAGCTGCCTCTCAGGAGCTGCTTGGGGTCCCAGCCCTCAGTAGCACAGGTTGTGCTTCCACTGAGCATTTTTCCCTCCTCTCTGGAGAGATGCATCTGCTGTCCCATGCCCACCTCTCCCTGTGCCTGCAGAGATTCCTGTTATGTTTTAGGAGTGGAAGAAATCGAATTCATGCAGCTGATGTTCAGAGAAGATCCCCTCAGCTCCAGCTACTTTGGTGGGACACTGCATGGAGCAATAATGACAGAGGGGCTGCACTTTGGCGAGGGGATGCACCGCAGGGCCTTCCGCAGCCGCGTGCTGCAGGGGCTGGCACCCGCCTTCGCCCCCGGCCACCCCTGCGTGCTGAAGGTGCACAGCGCCCTCACCCACGGCACCAAGAGCAGGGACGAGCTGCTGCAGAAGAACTACAGTCTGGCACTGCAGGTGAGCTGCCCATGGCCTTTGTAAGCCAGAGCTGTGGGCCAAAGCTGTCCTCGTATTCAAACAGATGATCTGTTGAATGTCTTGAGCAATATTCCCATAGGCATGTCTGTTGTAATACAGGAATGCTATGTCCAAAATACTGCAAGAGAGTATGCAAAGTTATATGCAGCTGAAGCTGAACCCTTGGAAGGCTTTGGAGAAGTACCAGAGTGAGTATAAATATATATTTTATATACATATATGCTTATATATACTGTCCTGTGCCATGGCAACCCGCTGATTGCTAGGACTAAAGAGGGAAGAGGAAACCTGGGAACAGTGTTACAGCTCTTCTAGCTTGGTTTAGAGTTGGTAGCTGTTCATTCACTCTCCGAGATCACTGGCCACTTTTGTCTGTTTCTTACCCCCTTACTGAAGGAATTCTCAGGATTTTATTAGTTTCTATCCCTTGATTTCAGAATCATTCAGATTTTTCTTATTCATCGCCCTGCTAATAACATCCCCTACGCCACAGTGGAGGAGGAGCTGGTTGGGGATTTTGTGAAATACTCTGTCAAGGATGGCAAAGAAGTGAATTTCCTGAGAAGAGACTCAGAGGCTGGCCAGAAGTGTTGCACCTTTCAGCATTGGGTGTATGAGAAGACTAATGGGAACTTGCTTGTCACTGACCTGCAAGGTGAGTTGTCTGAGTAGGGGCAATTTTTATCTAGCTGATGTTCTTGTAAGAGGGCAGTTTGGAAAAGAAAACCAAATCTTACACTCTTAATGGAAGAGTTGTTCTTTCACATGTACCTTAGTGAATCAGGACACTCAGTATGAGCCAAATCTGCCTTTTTGTCTCACCAGCCAGAGATCAATGAAATGGCTGCTGAGTGAGAGACTTCAGGTATTAATGACACCCTAATCCTCCCCTCTTGCTTGTATTTGAATACTCACCAACAATCACTCAGCAGTGGAATGCTCCACATTTGGGTCCTGGGTAGTTTTGAAGAAATATGTTCCTTCAAAAGGAAGAATAGTGAACAAACACCCTCGTGTTTGCTAAGTGCTACCTCAGCTCCCATGGCATGGGTGTGACTCCTCTTCAGTCCTGCAGTGTATTTGGGACAAGGGAAGACAGATCCTTCTTGAAGAAAAACAGAAAAAGCTGGAATCTTGGGAAACATCCTGTATTCTTTTACAAGTGAAGGTAGGAAAAATAGCAACAAGGCATCTAAACAAGATCCCTGAAGTAATTTAAATGGAGGAGAAAGAACAAAATCCTAGCACAGGAAACAAGCTGTGCTGTTGATCACCCTGACAGCTGTAAAATAGTGGCATGAGCCTGACTTCTAGAAACTGCTGGTGACATAGAGAACATCCTCTTCTTAACTGGGGTGCTTTAAAATGCTTTGGAAAAAACGTGACAAAAAATTAAAATTAAAAAGGTGACGCAATAAATAACATTTAATGCCTCCACATGTGAAGATTGTCCTAGAAATTCCAGTGTAAGCCAAGCTCTGTGTTTCCTTGCTGCCTTGCAGGTGTAGGGATGAAGTTAACGGATGTTGGCATAGCAACCCTGGCCAAAGGGTGAGTGAACATGATTTCTCAGCAGCATGGTTGTGCTTTACTCATCTGTCTCTTCACAGTTAAATGTGGATGGGGGAGGGTGCACTAGAAATTCATTCTTGCTTTAACTTTAGAAGAAAACAGTTCTTATCTTAGTATTTTAACTTTTTTGTGTTCATATTTAGGGAAACCTGCCAGTAAAGGAAACACTTTTATTTTGTTCTGAAAGAATGGGGCTCCCCTGTAGACTGAGCTTTGTTTTTCCTGCATGCCTCCCTTGAAAGGGGTTTGTCCAAAGGGCATTTCACAAGTGACACGAAGGGTTCTGGTGACAACAGGTAAGGCTCCTGGTGGTCCCTCAGCTGGAGGAAGGTAGGGCTGAACACTCGGGGCCAGCACTGGCTGCAGCCCAGGGTAAGAGGCAACCTGGAATCCCTCCTGCAGCCAGCAGAAGTGCCAGAACTTTGGGATATGTGTTTGTGACACAAGCTTTTATAAAAACTCTTCTCAATGGGGTGCTGTGTATTGGCCACTTCCCTGATAAACAAGGACAATTTTGAAGGGATTTGATGGTATCTCTCCCCTTTCTCTCTCAAAAACAGCAGTTCTGAGCCTTAACAAAAGATTATTCAGGGCATATCTAGAGCCTGTATTTCAGTGGTGTTGCAAAGGCTTCAGCTCTTTTGGGGAAACTTAAGCGTATGTGTGAAGATGTAGGCCTGTAATATTCTAACTTTAGTCCACTTCTGTTAAGTTAATTAAGGCTTCTAGTTATACCACAGGCCAGCAGAGCTGTGGATAAGAGTAGGCAGTGGCTGCTGGACAAGGAAAGGGGATGGGGGTATATGCTTTGACTTCATATTCTCCTTTGAGAATCTTGAAGGATAAAGAAGATCTGATCATGTGTTCAGCCTTTAGTCTAAATTGGATATCTCACAATATCATCTAAATTATTAAAAATGTGACTCTAGAATATTCTGGGAGAATCTTGACCATTTGCAGGCTGGCATCCATTCAGTTAGACTGATTCACTCTTGCAGCTGTGGATCCAAAGTAAAAGCATTTGAAATGAACGTACATCATCCTGTTACAAACCAAAAAAGTAATAAATGTTTTATTTAGGCAACGCCGTTCTCAGGAATCAAAATATTTATAAAAATGCTGTAGTGAATGTTGTCCAGCTCACCGTGGGAAATGATTCCTATAAAAACACAGGTTATGTTGGGGAGGAGGAAGTGAGCACACAGTGCAAACTGTAGTAAGGATCACCTCAGGCATATAGAAAGGAAAATAATTTCCCTAAATGAACAACCTCCTGAAAATGTCGAGTATCATTTTGTTTGTTATTTAGCTAATGGTATTCCTGCAAGATGACAGATTTTTTCTGGTCCTGTGTTTTGTTTTCATGCTCCTTTCCTGGAAAGAAGATCTCTGTACCGATGTCTACAGTTGGATTTTAAATTCTATGAACATGGGTGGAGAAAATCATCTCAGTGCCCAGAGCTCCTGTGTGTTGCTGGGTCTTGCTGCTTTGGGCTGTGTTCAGCCGTGCTGCTGAGAGCTAGCCTGGTCCCATGAAGGGTGAACACATGGTTCTAGTGCGGCAGAAATGCAGAGGTGGACTGGGGTGGCTTGAACTGTGCTGGCAGAGAGGACGCAGAACGTATCTATTTTGTACTCCAAAACAGAGTCTGCGATGTGTGAAGGAAGGAATTTTGATATTTTGTCCTTGCTCTATGTGTTTTGCCACGAACTGGAAAGCAGTGGAGTGGTGGATGTGCTGCAGGAGCTGCAGCGCAGTTCTGCCGGGAGAGGGCGGAGTGGATCTAGGAACAGGGGCGCCAGGGAAGCATTTTAATGTGGCCACGGTGCCGCTCCTGAGCCTTACAGTCAGCTGCTCGGGAGCTTCTCTGGCGAATGGAAACGAAAATACCACAGCACAGTGCCTAACTCTGTGCACGCAGTGTGCATGAGGGCCCAGGATTTATCCAGGAATGGTGCACACGAAGGAGGGAATCAGGAGCACGGTAATCCACGGTAATGGTCATTAGAAGGAATGCTGGTTGCCAACTCTGGATCTGAAACTCTGCTTGGTTCCAGGGCACTGACCAGTTTAGCTTTACACCACATGGTAACAACAGGCATTGAGGAGTTTAAGCCTGAGGGAAAATCCAACATTTCCCCTTCAGATTTAAGGAGGATTTGGTTTGGTACGGTACTGGATAGAAGAGATTCCCTTGCTGAGGGCAGGTGTGTTTGCCTGTGAAACTCCTGTTCTGTGGGTGTGTCTGGTGCATCCACCAACACAACACATATCTGTGAGCTCTTGAGAGCAGCTCAGTAAAGTCTGAAGTCTCTGATTTCTCCAAGGGAGCAAGAGAACTGTTGATGACCCTGCTGGACTCCAGGATATAGTCTTGGGGTAACAATGACAGGCCTCTTCAACCTGCTTCGGTTAAACAAACGCACAGCTTAGTTGGAGAAGAGGGAAAGATCCCTTCGAGGTTCACCTGCTGTTCAGAACCAGCTGAGTGGGGTCACCAGAGCAGGACCTGTCTGTCAGCAGGAGCCTGAGCTTCTCAGAGCAGCACTATTCTCCTTAGCACTGTGCAGTCTGCCTGGGGAAGGAAGTTCTCTGGATGCTGGGAATGAGCATCCTCTATTCATTTCAGTACCAAATCTTGTTTGGTTGGTTTTGTGTAGTCACAACTCACAGTTCACCTCTGAGGACACTGGATGTCCAGCAAACCAAGAGAACAGCGTAGCACAGGCTACACTTAAGGTTAAAAAAGGAGAGGAGCTCCCTGGCCTTTCTTCTTCCTTCTCCATCCTGAGAATTTAACCAAAATTACTCCTTTGAAGAACAGGTGCACCTGTTAAAATAAGCTGATGCAGCTTGAAAAGCAGGCCCTAGGATGACTGTCAGCAACCAGAGGCACGGTGAGGAGAAGAAGTACAGTACGTGCCCTGTACTTCTCATGGTGGGAGGCACAGTGGCAGCTTGGGGACTGTGGAGGCTGGATGAGACTGCCTTCCTCAGGAACATTGATTCCATCCTTCCCTGAGGGGCTTGGCTCCTTGAGATCCTGTAGGCAGCCAGGGGAGGGGAGCACCATAGCATGGAAATTATGTACATGCTTAGATGGAAACAGCTTCTAGCTCTGAAACATCTTGTGCAACAACCTTGTCTCTTCACGGTGGCCAACAGAACTGTTCAGAGAGAATGATGTAGCATGGATTTCGTTTGTGTGTTACTGAGAAAGGTAGCCAGCAGACGATTTTATTCCCAACTTAATGGCATGAAAGACAGTGCCAGGACCCAGCCCACAGAGCTTTGCCTCTAATGCTTTGCCCTCTTCTGTCATCACTTGTTACCTGGTTCCCCTCACCTCCCAATGACCCAGTCTGAGTTTCTGTGGCAGTCAATGCTTCTCAAGCCAGCATGGGTAGAAGAGACTTGCTTCATGTTTTCAAGTTGCTTATGAGTCAGCAGTCATACTCTGCCTCCCTGTGCTGAAAACGAATCTTGAATTCCCATTTGGTTTTTTTTTTCCTTTGTTACTACAGGTACAAGGGGTTTAAAGGCAACTGCTCCTTTTCCTTCATTGAGCAGTTCAGAGCCCTCCACCAGTGCAACGAGTACTGTGAGATGCTGGGGCTGAAATCTCTCCGAACCACTCATCAAAAACAGAGGAAAGCAACATCCACTAAAAGCAAAAATCTGCCAAACTCATCAACAGTAAAGAAAATGGTGCCCAAGAAGGCAAGAGAACCTAGAGACTTCATTTCTTCAGAGCACTGAGTCTCACTATCCCACCTTGTGAAACTACTCGTGAGGCCATGGAGCAGTGACACGCACCAGTGACCTGAGGGGATAAGTTTAGTCTTTTGCTTTTTGACATTGTTTTGGAATCATCCTGATGCTGTTGCCAGCAACAGATGAAGGAGCTATAACCCTGTGCTCTTGGTGCCTGAGATTTAATACTGGGGCAAGGTTTTGAAAACAAACTAAGCCATCTCCTGGATTTCCTTACAGGCTTCTGTGGATTGGTATTGGAGAACAACATCTTCTGTGTGTCTACATCCACAGCCCTGTGGTTCAGCTGCTATGGAAACATAAATGTATTTAAGATGCCAAGTACAAGTTTTGCACAGTATTGCATATGCATATGCATGCTGGGTTACTTAGAACTAGAAGTCAGGAAAGGTGAAGTTTGGAACACACTGATGAATATTAAAGTTACCACTTCCATTGCAAATCAGAGCATAGCATCCTTTGAGCCTAAATCTTGGACTATTTAGTGGGATTTAGGCTTCTCAGTGCACTGCTGGTACCTGGTTTTCATTAATCCTTTGGAAGTTCCTACAGATGATGCCTATTCTTTACAATAGTGTTCAGAAGAATTTCTGTGAGGACATTGTGAGTGTTCCCAAAACAGGAGGCTTAGAACATAAGGCAAGGTGCTTGAGCGTGGTGGGATGGGAGCAAAGCTAAAAGCATTGGATAAATGGTGTTTCAAGTTAGAAGTAATAGATTTTTATCAGAATTTTGGGAAGTGTTGTGTTTGAAAAATGTCACGAACATCTCAGCCAATTAATATTCCAAATGTATGTTGTAGTTTGGTCCCAAAGTCAGATATGAAGTCTCAGTCTATTGGCTAATTGCCTTCAGTTTTATTGTCCTGGTCAGTTCAATGAAAATCACAAGCTGACCTCTCAGAGGTAAAGACAGCCCTATTAATGCCAAGGAAAGCCACATTCCTAATGATGAAGTATAGTGATGATTTCTTAAGATGTCTGGTGTGCTTTACAATGGGGATCTGGAAGTGCATGTGTCAGAGTATGGATTTCTCACATAGTCTGGTGCTTATGCCTCTCAAAGAAGGAGCAGAGTCATCCTGCTGTGCAGATACCACGGTTGTTTATTCCTCAGCACAGTGGGAAGATGTACTGCCAGAGGTCCCAAACCTTCCTGACCCGTTGCCTTGTCTGCCAGGAACTATTTAGTGTGATAATGGCGTTTGATAGACTGGACACAAACACCATTGTCACACTCCACAGCTCTGGGAGCAGGTCTTTAGCCCATGGAAGGAGTGATGGAGGCACACTGCAGACTTCAGCAGAGGGGACTTCAAAGACCTGCAGAACAGACACAAGACCAGGTTTGTGCATATTTATATGTGGCACATTGGAGTTCTCACAAGGAGGCAGGACACAGATCCTGAATTGCTTTGAGGTGAATATTGTGTCTCAGCTAGCTGTGGGAATGTAGAAGCTAAGTGGCTTTGAGTGCCCTTATAGACAAGGGAGATGGACAGCACCTGAGAAAGTAATCTGTGCTATTCTAGAGACAAATTCCTGAGGAGAGGAATGAGTCATTTCTGCAAGGGCCTGTGTCTTCCTCTAAGTGGTAGAGTCAGCCCAGAATCAGCACCAGACTTTAATGTTTTGTGTAGTCACAACTGTCAGACTGAGGAATCACAATGTTGGGGATTATATATGATTTTCATATACTTGTTTTTAGCAGCATTTTTAAGTAGCCCACATTCAAGACAGCCAAGTTGGTCTGTACTCCTGGTCCCACTGCCCCTGTGCTATTCCATGATGTTCTTCTGGGACACATCAGCACCTGTGCTTCAGGGAATTAAGCTCTAGGATCCATAGCTGTGGTGCTCATCTCTGCACAGGCTGGGTGTTTAGCCTGCTAGCCAAATAACATTTCTGCACACTCTCAGTGAGTAGAAAACATCCCATAAAAGATTATGTGGACTAAGGAATGGATTAAGAGCACACAAACATGTTGCACAGGGATTTGTAACCCATGGAAATTCAGTTATATGCCATCATCACATCTGAATGCTGCAGAGAGGCAGAGAAAACAGAGAAGGAGTAGCACATGGAAGGGGTGAGGTTAGAATCCAGGGCTGGGGTAAACAGCAGTAGCCTTTATTTTTTGTAAGTATTGAAAATTGAACTTTCTGTCTCAAAAGAGAATCCTCTGTGGACTGGTTAGAAGCCCCTTGGGAAGGGATGCAGTTGTCTTTTTGTGCCAAAAGGTGAGAATGGGATGTCTTCGTGTAGTGCTTTTCAACTCCCCTCTCATTTTTTTTAAGCTCAGAAATGCATTCCCATTTTACATACTGGGGAGAATTTGCTCCCCATGTGTAGTAAACCCAGACTCTCCGAAAGTCTTCTGGATCTGGTTCTGCTTTAGCAAGAGTGTTGAGGAAGTTAAAGCCTTCAAAAGGCTCATCCTCTGAGAGCTCCTCCCTGGGTTTAGCCTTCTCATCAATCCCTTTTTGTGAAGGGAGCACAGCACTCACAAATCAGCCCACTCAATTCTACAGCATCAAATGTCGAAGTGCCCACACAGAGGTGATACCAAGGCACCCAGATGAGCTGCTGCCCACCTGTACTGACACACCTGAACCACCAGCCTGCTCTTCACAGTCTAACAGGGGTTTCCTCACCCTGTGATCTAACTTTGTATCTTATCTGGATCTTCTTCCCAATTGTAATATAGTTCATCCGGGGTCAGGGCAGACTTAGCAGGGCTCGGGGTCAGTTTAATTCTTGATTTACATCTAATCAAACCTCAGGGAAGAGTTTGTGATAACTCAGTGCCACAAGATGGCAGTAGAAGCTGGGTTCTGAGTGCCCTTTGCTGGTGGACAGAACAGCAGAGAAATGGACCTTCAGTGTCTGGTTACCAGATCAGGCTGTTTCATTTCTCCAATGTGATTATTACAACAGTAATAATCTGGCGTTCCCATCCCTGCCACGAAAGCAAGCCTAGAAATGCTTGGGCATGGCTGACATCCAAGGGATTTTCATGTCCCACGGTTTCTGTCTGTGTTTTGAGTCTGTAGTGCTGCAGTGAGACAGAGCTGAGCATTTGAACACACACACAAAACAGGCAGATGTGCAGATCCACAGGTCAGGCTCCTGTGCAGTCCCAGCTAGGAAGGAGACATCTCTGAAAGAAGTAGACGAGCTGCAGCACACCCTGAGCATCACATGGCACTGAATATTTGGAATTAATGATGGCAAAGACTCAGTCATGCCGGAGCACTCTGTCAGTAAGGATGCAGCTGTAGCCCTGAGGCCCATGGGGCTGGTTTTGGTAAATGTGCCTATGCTGCAGCTGGTGAGAGTGAGAAATGCATGCCAAAGGGTCAGAGGTGCTGTACCTGGCTTTCTCATTCACCTCAGTGTTGGTGTCTTCCCTTACCTTTCCTCATACACCTTTTACTCAGCTTTGTCTCTGCAGCAGAGGGGAAGGATAAGGCAAGATCCTACTAATGAAGCTCCCTGAGGAAAAGCCTGGCAATCCTGTGCAGAGCAGGAAAGCCCAGAAACCCTGGCAGAAGGACTCCACTTCACTGCAGAACATGTAAGGAGAAAGCAAGGCAGCTGATGCCTCTGCAAACTAGCAATTTATAGTCCTTCAGCTATGTGGAAGCTTCCAGCAAATCAACAGGAATATTTCCAAGACAAAATATAATGCAAAAAAGAGAAATGGCCACTAGTTCTTAGTACTGCAAGGGCAAAAAAACCCCTAAAATGACAGGAAAGTTATAGGGAGAAAACAAAGCAGAATCATCAGAGAAAAATCCCTTTTTTGCTTCTCTTCTGCTGGACATCTGTGTAAAGAACATTATTGGGATGTTCCAATGCAGAGGAGCATTGTGAAAAACAAATGGGTTTTCAAGAGGGTTTTTTGAAATGGGTCACAGAACCTGTCCTTCCCATATGGCCAGACCTGGAAGCATTCCTGGTCCCCTGGGAAGTCTGTCAGCTTCCCCACCACCCCATTTCTCAAAAACAATAAACATTCAGGGTGGTTTGCACTGCCCTAAGAAAAGCCTAATCTCTTTCCAAGTGCAGGTAGAGATCCCTAGGTCCAAGACATTAAATCCTGTTAAATTACACAGTTGATCCCTGGGCACATGTGGATATTTTAGTATGCTGAAGTGCTTGGAAATCCACCTGCACTATTGTATTTTTGTTAATATCTTTTAGCATTTCCTTTTCCTCACATGAATTTTGCACAGGAAGGCACTTACCATCGGAGACAACAGCCAAAGGATCCTCTGGTGTGTTGGTAGGGCTCGGCAGAACCGGGATTCTCTCGCAGGACATTTTGCTGACTGTCTGTACTCGAATCTTTGGAGTCCTGGTTTCTTTTCTGAGTTCCCAGCAGTGGGCAGCTGCTGCAAGCCTCTGCTTCCAGTGGACACCTTTCCCTCTCCCTTTATGGGATCCTGAGGTTTTAAAGTAAACAATTCATTCTTGTTCTGATAAGTCGTATTAAAATATTGATCTGGGGGAGGGAGATGACCCTCACTGCAGTGAGCTGGAGTCACCTTTAGTCAGACTAAAGAATGGAAAAAAAGCTCTGAGACCTCAATTTTCTCTGTTCCTTCAGAGAGCACATGTGGGGAGGGAAAAATGCAAAAGATAAGGGGGTTTCAGCTCTTTGTTTTGCTGAACCCTGAGATGAAGAGTATTTACTCTGGCTGCATATTAATTGCTTACTTCTGCCAGTGAGACTGATTTCATCAGTTCCTCAGGTCACAGTGCTCATCTCATGTTCACTGCTGGGGCTTGCCAATCTTTTTTCTTTCTTAAATTTTGATGACTGTCTGCTTTGCTTGGGAATTTTCAGATTTTACTTTCCAGCACACCTAGGAGATAGGAGGAAAAGCCTGGCTTTGGTTGAGCTTGTCTGAACACCACTGGCAAACCCAGGAATGGTACACACCTCCCAGGACCTCATCCAACAATGAGACCATTGCATAAATCTCCACTTTAGAGCCTGATGAATTTCACTTTTTTTTTTTTTGTGAAGGCTAAAATAGGATTTGAACCTGAGATTTTCTCTGAACATAAAATAAAGTCACATTTTGGGTATGAGAACATTTGCTAGTTAACTAACAGGTGTTTCATCACTTACTTTCATTACCGTACTTCTGTTCCATTAGAACATTTTGGAACAGTCTGAAGTAATATTTTGGGGGTTTAGGAAAGTTTTCAATATAAATACTTCACAAAAGTGAGGAACCAGGTCACTTTACTGATTTTGGCTGGATGTGTCCATCCAGCAGCAGAAAACCACCATGAAATCAAATCTGGAAAACATTCTGTCTCTTGCCCTCTCCTCCTTACACACTCTTTCCTACCAGTTGGTGACACATCTTTTTTGCTTAATGCTGTTTTGGACTGCAAATCTGTCATGGCAAGAATAATCTACTGTTTCCTAAAATGCTGATTTCTAATCCCAGTCCTGTTATGTAAATAGTAATTCCTCGTTTGGGATTGGTGCACGCACACAGTGTAAAGATGACAAAAATACTACTTCTACTAGTTACGCCCTAGTAGTAGAACAAGTTTTGGGGAAAGTAGGTATCTAAAAATGACCTGTACAATTACATCAGCATCCTGTGTGCAAACCCCTTATGCTACTCTGAAAGCACGGATGTGCATTTGAAGTCTACAGAAGGTATCTAACAATATGCTTAATCAGAAAAAGAGGACAAAAGACCTCATATTAAAAAAGAAAACAACCAACCCAAAACCAAAATGATACAAGTTGTCCAAAACTAGCCAAGAAAAAATAAAATGTGCTACTTTTAATCACAGCAGAAACACCACTTACTTGGTATTTGTGGGTTGTGTTTCTGGGGGAAAAAATAAAGTAGTTTCCCTCAAAATGGGGCTCTCCAACTGTAGGTGAATCACTGGTCACTCCACAGGGATCCTGGGGAGAGTCTGAAACTGTATTGCAACATCCAGTACTGCTGCAGACTGGTTGGGGTCCAGTTCTCTGAAATGAAATGCCAAAGTATTGAGAAATTCCTGGAAAAAGAAAAGGAACTGGTTTGTTTAAATGTTACTAAAGGTGACACAGGGACAGATAATGCAACATACGTTGCACATACACCTGAGGGCCAGATTCTTCCCTTGGAAATACGTACCTATGACCCCAGGCAAAATCATCTAACTTTGAAGTGCAGTCAGTGTTAGGCTGGCACTGCTCAGAGCAGAGGACTTGGTCCTGTGATCTCCAAAAGTCCCTTCAGCCTAAATTATTCTGTGCTTCCATTTTATATGCAGAGCTCCTGGTGAGTAAGGTGTCACTAGACAAAGGACACGATTTGATCCCTACAAAAGTTCTTTCCTCTCATTTTTCTTATATACAATGTGGAGCATATGTTGAGGGAAATGGAAATCACAGGGATGGTGTCTTTTCTGTGCAGAAATAGTGGAAGAACAGCTTCAAAACTGAAGGAAAAACTGCAGGGGTAAAAACCTGAGCTGTATCTTTGTGGCTTTACTCCAGCACATAATCAATACTCTTCAACTAATTTGGGGCTGGCTATTTCATCCATGGAAAAATCCTGTCGCTGTCCCACCAGCCGTGGGCATAGCTCCCTTGGCTTAAACTTCCAGACAAATCTGGGTCAAAGATTTAGGCCAGAATCTTTTATGGAGGAAAATGACACACATCCGAAAGTGGAACTAAATTTATCCCTTTGCTTTCTTAATGTCAGTGACTGTGGTGACTCACATCGCTTTTGGATATGACCATATAATTTTTGAGAGGACATTGCTATAGGAATTCTTGTGCTCAGAGTAGACAAAGGTGGTGTTTATCATCTTATCCCAGAGTACTGCAGCATTCAAGGGGCATATTTGCCATGATCTCATGGACAGAGGTAAGGGCTACAAATGCTGGGACAGCTCAGATCCCAGAGCAGAAATGCTGTGATCCTTGTCAGTCAATGGCCACTGGTTAAAGATTACCTGTGCTGGTCACTCTGATGGCTGGGTAGAGAAAGATTAACTCAGAGCAGCAGAAAGCTGAGCAAAGGTCTTTAACCTGGAAGCCATGATCTCTTCTGATTTCTGCTGAGGATCAGTAAATGAAATTGATTTGAGTTTCCCAATCATCAAACTCATTACATCAGTTCTGGATCATCCTGGCGTTTCCTGTAACCATTCACCCTCTGACAGAGAGAATCCAGGTTGGGAATTATCTTCAGATTAGGAGAGTAAGGTCTGGCTGACAGTGTACCCTCCATGACATTGCTGTTTCCCCAGCAAAATAGTTGTGGGCAGAATTTAAGCAATTTTGCTGTAAACAGAAGGCTAACACAAAAAACTTGTATTTACCAGTTCCTCAGGGCAGGTCCCCTTCCCCCAGAAGATCTGCTGGCTCTGCAGACCGGTGTGCTGGACACACCAGTGTACGAGGGATACCCCAGGGTGGGTTTGAGGGAGCACTTCCAGCTCTGGTAGTGTCCCCTGAGCCGCACATGAGGATAAGCAGCTTTATTAATTTTTTGTCTCTGCAAGTAAATATCCTGTTACAATCCACTTCTCAGAACTTGAAGAGACTTCAGTGACCTGAACTCTGTCAGTCCCTAGCGCAGTCTGTGCCCAGGGCTGAGGGTGGCTCTGCTGAGGGGCCCCGTGCCCTGCCCCTGTCCCTCCGTGAGCCCAACCCCAGCACCAAGGCCCTGTCCACCCTGCCCCAAACTCTGCCTCAGACCTTGGCTTGCTGCAGCCAGCTGTAATTAACTGTTAGTTGTTTCAATTGCAGCACTGCAGTACAGCCAGGAGCAGTCCCAGTGTAGCTCCCATGTCCCAGGAGATGTCTGTCAGCATCTCACACAGGTGCTAGTTTTGCTCTTCTGAGAAAAGCAGAAAAATCAGTTTGGCCCCTTGAAAAATCATGAAGACAAAGTTTTTCTAGTGGTTTTATAACTCCGTGCTGATGTTCTACCCTATTCTGGCCCAGTGGTGACTGGAGGAGCTCCCAACTGCTAGCCTGGCCACCAGAAAGGCTTCAAGTCAGGGCCCAGAAGTAGCCAAGATAAGGCCAGTTAAACTCAGCTTGGCACAGGCTAGACTTGGCTTTCCTTTTCTATATTCATCTGCTCCTAATCCCCCAGTTACACAGAAAAACAGTGCAACTGTGATTGCAATATTTTGGGGGCAGTGGTGACAAAGTAAGGAAGAATGAGCCATGGAGTGTTTTGTGTGACATTGTAAGCACTTTCCTTGCTAGATGGAAACTTCACACAGATTCCACATGTAGTCTAGCCTGTTTTACCAACTCATTTATCACCCTATGTAGCATGAAATTGCATTTCCCATGGCTATTCCAGTCCTGTTTGCCATGGGTCTGCTGAACTGAAGCCTTTTTCACAAAATCCTGATTTCAAGACCTCAAAGAAAAAGAATTTCTATTTTTTTCCCCCAGTCTGTCCCTGTGTGTAATCCAAACCAACAGGTTTGAGGGGCAGGCTGTGGCTGCTCAGATGCACTTGGTCTGTAATTACTTAGGTTGGTGCAGGTACTGAGCATCAGACATCGTTAGGTGTTCAAATACAGTTTTGAGTGAAAAGAAGGACTAAAGTGGGGAGCAAAGTGAGGCAGCAGCTTTTGTGAAAGCGTTGAAGTGCTCTCTTTCCACAAGGAAAGTATTTGTAGCATTGGTAACTGCAGAATACTCCAGAAAGGGTTTGCTTCCAGTGGGCAGAGGCCAGTTGCCAGTGGCAGCACGAGCCCTTGTTACCTGACCAGGGATAACTGGGAAGTTTCCGTGTCAAAACTAGGGAATCCCAGAATGGTTTGGGTGGGAAGGGACCTTAAAGATCATCTCAATCTACCCTCACGGGCAGGGGGGCCTTCCACTCTCCCAGGTTGCTCCAAACTCTGTCCAGTGTGGCCTGGGACACTCCCAGGGATGGGGCAGCCACAGCTTCTCTGAGCACCCTGTGCCAGGGCCTCATCACCCTCACACCTGAGAATTTCTTTCCAATATCCCAGCTAATCCTGCCCTCTGGAAGTGTGAAGCCATTCCCTGAGTCCAGTCCCTTGTCCCAAGTCCCTCCCCATTCCTTCTGTGAGCCCCTTAGCTGCTGCAGGGCTGCTGTGTTGCAGGGAACCTGCACACAGAAACAGCAGAGGGGTGAAATATGGATCTTAACCTCAAAGTGAGCATTGGCAGTTCCTGACCTAGCACTGAGAATTGCAACATTATGTATCCAAAGAATGGAAAGAAGAATTATTCATGTACTCTACAGGCTGTAGAAGCAGGCGTGGGAGTTACACAGGTGTTCAGGCATGCTGGAAGTTAATTAGTCCTGATTAAGATCAGGTGTGAGGGTGGCTCAGGGACCTTGTAATGGTTTTTTTAGTCTAAAGTGAGTCTCAGTGTGGTGAGGGCTTCAGAGTTGGTTCTGCCAAGTTGGAGAAGCTTACCCATTGCATTGGATATTAAATTTACTGGATAACAACAGCCCTGGAGTTCCTGAGACTGCTCTTCTAGACTGACTCGCCTGGAGAAACTTAAAACTGACAAGTAAGTGGACTTGTAGTTTGTGGTTGGGATGGGATGACTGAGGTTCCTGTATTCAGCAATTAAAATAGGTGGTGGTGTGCCTTGGTATGTATTAGATTTGGTGAGCTTTATAGAGTGATTATCTGTGGGAAATGTGCTGGATCAGAAAGAAATCACCAGAAAACTTTTTGCCTGCCTGCTAGCAACTTCATGGTCTCTGAAGATAGCTTAAAAAACAGAAATAAAACAGGGTGTGGTTAGTGAATCAGAGGTGGCCTCACGTTTCAGCCTCAAGGGTGATCAGGGGTGGTGGTGTCTGGATCCCGGATATTGCGGCCTGTTTTGTGTTCCGGGGCTTTTTCAAGATCGGCTCTTGGAAATCAGTGGGTTTGTACTGTGCTCACTGAGTACCATGGCACAGAGCTCCCAAAGGTATTTAGCTGAAGTGTAGTCCCAAATACTGTGTAAGGGACTAGGTTTAGGTACTCATGTGCCTGCACTTCCGAACCCCCACGTGATGTTCGTACCCGGCATCTGCAGCTTCAGTGTATGAGAAACAGGACCAGTCTGAACACTGGAGTCCCAGTCGCTGGGACAAGAGGTCATCTTCTCCCTGTTTGGGGAGTCCTTGGCTGGAGCTCTGTCACTGCGCGGTTGAAGGGTGGCTGCGGAGTGCACCCAGTCGGGGCGCGCAGTGAAGCTGCGGGAGGGCTGGCAGTCCTCGCAGGCCGTGCTGTGTTTCCAGGCGGCTGCAGCGGGGCAGGGCCCGTGTGGAGCCTTGTGCTGGCCCGGGGACTGTGGCACTTGCCTGGTTAATGGGGGGGCCAGGGTGACCTGGCAGGCTGCTGGCTCTGTCCCCTGGGCAGTGAATGCTCCTGCTGGTAAAGGGCTGCCCACAAAGCTCCAGGGCATGCGTTTGGTGGCATTAGAGAACAAAGAACAGCCTCTCCTCTCCCTCGCTATGAAAACAGACACAGTCACTAACCTGGTGTTCCGTGTCCGCCTTTGTCCCGCACACCGTGGAGATGTCACTGGGCAAACGGGGCTGGCCGGGGCTGAGCTGGGCTTAAAAGGACACAGGTTCTTGTTGGGTGGGGAGGGGAGGAGTGCTCAGCTCCGTAAGGAAACATCTGGCTGTCTTTAACCACTAGGAACTGCATGCACGACCTGCCTGTGTAATCACATACCAGTTCAGCTCACCAGAGCTTGACATCTATTGCCATAGCCTCACAAGGTTTCCCAGTTACACAGTGTTGTCCTCAGAATACAGTTCGAGAAAAATTTTTTTGAGAATTCCTTTTGTGTGGTTCATTTCTTACCGTTTCACAGTGTTAGTAGTATTAGTGTTTGAGAGAGGAACTAGTTTGCTGGTTAAATCAATCTTCTTTTTTTTCTTTTCTTTCTTTTTTTTTTTTTTTTAGTGGAAAAATGAGATCCAACAGTGAAAAGTAACCTTTTTTTAAAAGAAACACAAAATAAGGGAGAAGGGAGGAAAAATCTGTTTGATTTCCAGCAAATGCCCGCTTTAAATATCTATGTATTGATATTCTTATTTGGAGATACTGTTAAGGTGTTTCAGTAATTTTTTTTTTTTGGACCAAAGGTACCTGCTCTATCAATCTGTATCAGTCTCACCAGGGATTATATGTCACAGCCACTGTAGAGCCTCTTAATGCTATGGGACCCCCCTTTTGCTGAATCATTGGTATCAGCTTGCTGTGTTTGGGAGTATTTTTATTTTAAAAGCTAAAACTTTCTACTGGCTCTAAAAGAAAACCCTTTCCAGCCTCTTGGAATTTTTCTGTTGTATTGGAGAACAATTCAACACGTGCAAGTCTTGTTTTAGTGATCTCGGTAAATTAATTTTTATTTTCATTAAGTAGGGGATAGAATGTGCCCATTTAAAGATCAAGAAACAATTACTTAATTTCATGTCCAAGTGAAGACTCTTAAACGATGCAATTTACAGTCATTTCAACGTTATGTGCTTATTCAGGGATTCAGAGATCATTCTCTCTGCTTACCAAGAAAAAAACCCAACTTTAAATTAATGCTTGCAGGATTAATTCTGTATGAACTGAAGTTTAGAATTCACCTGCTGATCCTAAAACACTTCTGAGAACTTGGTTTTCTTCCTCAGAAGTTTGTTATGACTGGAAAAAACCAGAACACCGTCTTTATCCCCAGTGAGAAGTTAGTTATTTCCTCCAGATATCAGCTGATGCTTTTCCAGCTTACGTGAGAGGTTTCTCCTGCTGGTCAGGCTGTGGAGCTATCTTTGGCATGGGATGGGGTGGCCCTGGTCCCTGCCAGAGCCTCCAGCTGCACGTGTGGCTGTGGGGCTGGATGGGCTTTTTTAGGAGCTGGGCTCTGGGAATGATCCCAGGAGACTGCCCCGGCTCTGGCTGTGCCGTGGGTGGTGTTCCCAGGGCTGGCACCTGGGCTGTCCCAGGTGGCACCAGGCACGGCAGTGCCCTGGGATGGACCGCCCGTGGCACAGGAGGGGCCCGGAGCTGTTGGATCACAGCTGCTGGGGACACATGGACGGAGATCTTTGGGGCCTGGCTCAGAGGGGCTGCAGCTGTGGGGTCTGACCACCGGCCAAGCCGGGCTGTGCTCGCTCCGGGGTGGCAGGGACACGGATGTGTGGGTGTGGTGACACCTGCCTGCTGGTGGCACAGCTTGTGTGTTCCCAGTGTGCCTGGTGAATTAAGGTACCATCTGCCCATGGCTGGCATGTTGGAGCTATTTCACATATGTGAGCTGGAGCGTGTTAAACATTAATCATTCCTCTGAAGCCTCCGTGGGTGTGGGCCAGGACTCTGTTTTACCCAGGTCAATGAACAACGCTCTGGGGCCATGTTTGAAGTTAAGTGGTTGTGTGGCAAGATGCTGTGTGTTTCACAATTCTTAAATGCTAGTAGAACATTCCTGAGTGCTAGTGGAATGTAAAGTCCAGTTTTAATTTAGGATCAGTGAGTAACTTAACTAGACATGAGTACCACAGTGCTGTGACAAGCAGTCTGGGAATTCCTGAAGTTTGTTGAGGATAATTTCTCATCACAAGTGCTCAGCGAGCCAACTAAGAAAGGTGTTCTGCCACAGGGGTTTGTGAATAGAGGACTCATGTCAGGAGTGATGGTTCTGGTCACAGTGACCATGAAATGGTTGGATTTAGCATTTTTGGTGTAATTACAAAAAGCAGAGTTGTCGCCCTGGATTTCAAGAGAGCAAATTTAAGGTGCCGGGGAGTATTTGGCCATGTCCCCTGAGGAGCTGCCTCAGGGGGCCCCAAGTCAGGTTTGAATAAAGTGTGTGCAGGAGAGGCAATGCCATTCAGGCAGAAGCCAGGCGGGTGGGGTAGGTTGCCAGCTTGGCTGAACAGGGCACACTGCTCTTGGCTCTCTGGAAGCCAGGCCAGGTGCCACAGGAAGAGGGGAGCTGCGGTTTGCCAGCAGAGTGCTTGGGTCTCAATCCAAGGGCTCATACTGTTCAACGCTGTTATCCAGGATCTGGGTGCAGGAGTGCAACACACCAGGAGAGAGTTTGCTGAGGATGCTGGAGTGGGAGGTGCTGTGGGCTTAAGGGATGAGAGGTCTTGCAGAGGGATCTAGAGAGGTGGAACATTGGGCAGTCATCAGTGGCAGGAAATCTAACAGAAACAGCAGCACTGCTGGCAGGAGAATTCCTGGTGGTTTCCACAGGGCCTGGATTTCACCCAGTATGTACTGCAGCATTTATTGTGCGAATGAAAGGATTTTGCTGAAAAGCATAAAGATTAATGACCGTACCTGCTGTGAGCTTGGGAGCGTGGGATGGAGTTCTCTCGAAGTCAGGCAGTGGCAGCCACAGGTTTGTGAGAACTGGCTGACTCACCTTTATATCAAACTGAGAATTTTTCATCCAATTAAGTTTTCCTGAAATGCATCATTTGACAAAATATTTCAACTCGGCTGAAATTTTCAAACTTGAAAAAGCTTCTGTTTAATTTGTAACTGCATTTTTATTTAACTCCTGAAAGCTGGCATGAGTATGGCAGCTTGAATTAATGTTGCTTTTTAAATGTTATTTGAAGTCTTAGGGGTTTTGTGGTTGGGTTTTTTTAAAAGTCAGCTTGAGATAGTATAGTTTGAGCATAAGAACAGGAGGAAGCTGAGTGAGGGTTACTATATATTGCTTTATATTGCTTATGTGTGTTTGCTGATCCAGCACCTAGTGAAGTAATGGTGCTGGATTAAGTCCTTTTTTTTTTTTTTCCACCAGCACTTTCTAAAGGCACCCTGTTATTTTCAGTGCCAGATAAATCATGATTTTGGTGCTGTGCTACATGTCTGAGCTGTACTTTATGGACAAAGAAGTTTCCACAGCTATGCTAGTAAACTGAGAACATGTCCTGGCTTCTCTGGGGTGGCCCCTCTGTGTGTAGGAGGTGTAAGAAGGCCTTGGCTTGCCTTGTGCCTCTCCCAGGCTGTTTCCCCAGCAGCCCCTTTCCCTGCTGATACCAGCAGACTGCCTGCTGCTGAGCTGAAAGGAGTTCAGGAGTGGATGTGGCACTTGCTTGGTGCCTTTCTTGTCTCGGGGTGCCAGGTGAAAGCTCTGAAAGGTGATGTTAAGCAAACTTGGAAGGAATGTTCTGTCAGTGTTGTCAGAGCCGGCTGTGCCCTGCTCCCAGTGGCTGCCTGGGGAGGAAATAGGGTTTTATCATCAGAAAGAAAAATCCCAAACTGGGTACTTGTGCTGATGGTGATAGAAGACTGTGTTTGCCACATGACAAATGACGACTTGGTAGTAAGAATAAGGTGAATTGAGATGACTTGTGTACTCCACAAACTTATATTTGTTTACAACAAATGTATCATTATATAGTGGGTATGTGTTACCAAACCATGCTTGAGGTGAATGCAGCAGAGGCCAGAGATGCAGGAACTGGCTCTGAGCTGAGTTTCCTGGCTCCTGCATTCAAGCCCTGAGAGACACTAGACAGAAAAGCACAAAATCCTTAGGAAATGTGGTCTCCTAGGGAAGCAGGGACAGTTCTGGTGGTTTGGTTTTTTTTTTAATCTGAGTGAGACATTAAGTAAAAACTTGCTTCCAGGAATCCACGTTGGTGGAAATTCAAATTCTGGTCCAAACCTGTGGTTAGAAGAAGTGATTCTGCCTCTCTGTAGTGTTTGTCTCTGTACTGAAGTCCTGATTAACTTCTCCAGGTTCTAAAAGCTGCTGAAGGAATGACAATGCTGCTGACAGCTCACCATGAGAGGTGTCCTTGCTAAACAGGACATCAGCAGCTCTGTTGCTCTGGGAATTTAGAGTGCAAAGCAATGTCAAGGCAGCTGCATTTTCTTACTGGACCGCAGTTCTTGCCAGTGCTTTCCTGGGCCAGGAGGCTGCCAGGCTGGAGTTGTTACTAGGACCCTTGCACTGCCCACAAACTGCTGCACTCTGGGTGCTCCTGGCATTGAGCTGCTGTCCACGTGTAGGGCAGGAACATCTGTCACATCTGGGTGGTTCCTGAGGAACACAGATTTCTCTTGGGCTGCTTCCCTGGCATGTAACACCACCTGCCTTTGTCTTGGGGATCCGTACTCCTGGAATACTGGCTGATGTGCAAACTCTTGCGATAGGCTTGGCACTGTTGTTACAAACCAAAGGCAGAAAGGAGCAACAGAAAGAGGTTTCCTGCCTCACTATCAAATAGCAAAGTCCCTTATGAAAGGGGAAAAAAATTGAATTGAATGCTCTTATTTTTTCTCTCTCTCTTTTTTTTTTTTAATCTATGGGCACAATTGGGGAATGCTGAGTCCAAAATGTGTGTTGTACCCAGCCATTGATAAAACATAGAAGTACAATTTGTACTTGCATTATTATTACCTAATTGTAATAATTGGAGACAGTGAACCAGCTGCTTGCTTGCTGAGGAAGAAGAATTGTTTCAAATTTGACAATTTTCTTAAAAGCTGCTGTTCACAGAAGTAATGCACTGGGGCAAAGGAAATTACAGGTATGGTAGGGAAAATGTTGTCACTTGTGCAAACAGGTGGCCCTCAGTTCCCTAAACTCTAGGTGGGCTGCAGAGGAAGGGAATTACTAGACTTTTACACTATGTTACCCCACTTTGAAGCAGCTAGAAGTTATTTAATGGTTGTGTTCTGTAAAGAACCCCTTAAAACTAAAGATCTGTGCTGCACCAGCACACTAAAACATGTAGAGGTACAGCAGAGAGGTATCTGCCCATAGCATGCGACTAATATTTGCCAAGTATTGATTTAGTGTGCATCTCTTATCTTTTAGCTGTAGTCCAAGGTTCAAAGTTTACCTTTTGTTTAAAAACAGATTTCACAGGGAGGTCATGTCCTTTAGCTAATCCAGCAGCAATAGAGGCCTGTAAAATGGAAATTGGGTTTACCAGTACTTGGAGGAAAGCCCTGAAGCCCACACAGAAAGCCCTTATGGCACAGAGGTGTAGCCACTGACATGGCAGTATGCAGAGAGCCTGGACAAGTGACAAAGTGGAGGAAATAATTAGTCTGCTTTGGAATGTTGTGGTGTTGCCAGACCCAGGCTCAAACCAGGAGAATATAAGCCCTGACCACTTGCTCCTGACCCAGGCACATCTACAGCATGTCCCAGGGTACTGGTCACTCATCCCCACCTTCATATTTTCACTGCAAAGAGTCGGCTGAAATTATTCCCAAATAGCTGAAACCTCAAAGCGCACTGGGAAAGGCAGGTTTACCACAAAACAAATGGCCACAAGAAAATAATAATCTAATGTAGCAGAGGGTGTTGATTTTTACTTCCAGTTTTCCTTTATAAATTATGTGCATTTTTATATAACAATCTGTAAACAGGGGTGAGGAAATCCCTCTCCCTGGAGGCAGAATTAAGTGATTATGCATCAAGAATTTACTCACAATTTTGAAACTGAAGCAAACACAGAGTAGTTCCTGTCCACAGCAAGTTTTGTGCATTTCATTTCTATTTAAGTGACGCTGGCCACTCTGGCCAGGGCTCTCTCTGTGTCTCAGGCTCTGGGGACTGCAGTGACCAGGGCACAGACAGTCTGAAACCAGAGCAGATCCCTCTGAATCAGCAACACACTGGGGACAACTGGGGACAGGAATGAGCAGAAACCATCAGCCTCTCGGGCTGGGACTTCATTTTAATCACACAGATCACGCCACATGTAGGCATGCAGCTCCTCGGACCCTCTTACCACAAAAGCCAGTTCTGATCTAGTTCTCACGTCTTCCACAAAAACCACAGGAATTCGAATTTTGGGCTGCCTTTAGAAACTGCATTTCAGCTTTGCTAAAGCAAATCCCTGCAGGTCCCTGCTTTCCAGAGCACCAGTCCTTACTGATCTCCAGTTCCCTGGAAAACTTGTCCCAGCCCCAATCTGGGCCAGTGACAGCTGCAGCCTGGCTGAGCACAAGTCTGGAGAGGTCAGAGCCCTCCCCTGGACTGCTGCTCTTGGAGTGAGATCCAGCTACAAATGGAGCTCTGGAAACAGCCTCCAAAATGTTCTAGGATCAGACCTTTAAAATGGCTCCAAAGGGCAACAGCTCCAGCACGAGTCCTTGTCCCAGCCCTGGCTCACTGACACACACATGCACACAAGAAGCCAAGGGTCACACAGGCCCTGCGTGCAGAATTCCTGATCCAAACCCCCGCCTTTTGTGCCCAGCACTGAGGGAAATCTGACAGAGGGATAATAAAGAACCTTTTCTGAGAGCAGTCATCACCCCAGGCCTTCAGGTTTGGCAAGATTTTGTAGTGAATGGACCCAAATTCCATTCCTAAATCTAAATCTCTGACAAATCTTGTTAGAAAGATACCAGACAGTCACACAGAGCGCAGAATTAAAAGGCTGCAGAAGGAAGCTTTTCAATGAATAACAGAAGTTCCTTTCTTCCTTCATCAGTCTGGGACTGTAGGACAGAATCTTTGCCACCAAGAGACAAGAGAGTGGTGACTAACACTTAAATCCCTCACACGTTGTTATTTCTCAGAGCTGGGCCGGCGCTGAGCTGCTCCCATGTGCCTGCAGTGCTTTGGGGAGGGGCAAAATGACGTCCCACTTCTGCCTGGATAAATTTCAAGATCATAAAAAGTACTTTCCCTTCTCTCTCTCTGACCCATAGTGCTGCGGGAAGTTGTGCTGAGAACGTGGGGTCTGGGTTGGAATCGGGGCCAGTGTTTGATGCCTTTCCATGCCATTTTCCATCCCTACCCAAAACAGTGCCGCCGTCTTTGGAAGGACATGCTAATCTGTGTAGCAGGGCCACCATCTGTGGTGTGGAGTCAGGAGCTCCCACCTTTCTCACCATGCTGGGTTCTGACAGGAGCCACTTCTGGTCAGGCCTCCCTCTCGGTGTGCTGCCAGCTCTGCCAGGGGTGGCAGCTGGTGCAGGCTGGGTGTCAGGCTGGGCTGGGGGCAGGCACTGGCCCCGGCACAGATGCCGGTGAGGTTTGGGAGGATGTGGGAACAATGGGAGGAAAAGGAGGGATGGTGCTGGGGGGAGTGGTCGGCCTGTGCTCGTGTTAGTGCCGCGGTGCAGGGCACTGGGACTGGGTAAAACTCCAGCTCTCCTGCTGTTCAGGGGTGCAAGGTCTGAGGGGCTGGATTTACCTGTGGCTTTCCAGGTCAGTAGCAACAAGAGGAAATGGGGTGCCAGAGCTGGATCCCACGTTGTGTTTCCCTCTGAGGACAGTCTACATCCTTCTCTGGAGAAGAGAATGAAAAAATGGGAAAAATGAGGCAATGAGTAGTGGACAGGTAGGGAAAATTGTGGGATTAAATCCTGAGAAAAGCTCCATGGTATTAAATAAATATTTTGAAGTAAAAATGAGGGAATTGGTGGAAAAGGAGGGGAATTTGGGGGGATGAAACTTTAAAAAAATCTAAAAATGAGTATTTTTGGGTAAAAACATAAAGAAAATTTGGGTTGTAAAACTGGGGATAATCTCTGGAGTAGATTATTAATATGTTCTTGTAAAAATGAGGAAATCAGAAGTGGAAAGACAGGGAAAATTTGGGGAGGAAAAGTGAAATAATCCCCAGAGATTCAGGAATTAACATCCTGAGGTAAACTGAGGTCATCAGTTATGGACATGGAGTGAAACTTTTGGGTGTAGAAATGGATGTTTTCTTCAAGATGGAGAATGAACATTTTGAGGGGAAAATAGGAACACTGGTAGTGGACAGGTAGGGAAATTATGGGGGTAAAGAGTTAATCTACATGGAATAAGTGGATGTTTTTGAGGGAAATTGGGGCCAGAGGTGAAGGTCAATCCAAAGCCAACCCTGCTTCACCTCTAAATCCCATGATAAATTCTACAAGCTGCCACTTGAAGGACTAAAAATTAATAAAAAAAGAGGCCAAGAGTATTAAGAAGGTTTCCGGGAATCCCATCACAGTGTTGTCATTGAATTTTTAACAGATCTTGAAGCTTTTGATGACAACAATGCATTTCTCTGTTGGGATTACTGTCATGGACCAAGTGAACCCTCAGGACTTGTTTTGCTCGTTTCTCCCCAGAAAAGGACGTTGCACCTTCTGAGCCATTGGGGGAATGCTGGAAAAGGCAGGAATTCAAGGTTATTGGAGGAGTTCTATGCTGTCTTGTCAGGTGCCAGTTGGTTCTGCCTTAGGGCCGTTCAAGGAGCTGGTGTGTAAAACAGCATTAGCAGAAAAAGAAGGAGCAGCCATTCCCATCCCAGCCCTTTCACGTGATCCAAAATTTGCTCAGGTGCTGAGAACGCCAATATTCTGAGTTCAATCCCTAGATGGGCCAATCACTTCTCATCATTTGACCTGATGATCCCCGGGGGTCTTTCCAACTCAGAATCGCCTGTGCTCTGGAAATAAAGAGGAAATAAAGAGTTTCCCCTGGTATTTTAAACTTAAGAGGTTTTTCTGTTCGAGAGAGCCGCAGGGAAAGTAGGGGAGAGGAAGGAAAGCATCAGGTCTCAGCCGGCAGGTGTGTCGGATGAGCGGCCCGAGGAGGGCCCCGGTGCCACCCCGGGCGCCGTCGAGAGCGGCAGGGGTGGAACGGTTCCTTGTGCCCGCAGCGATCCAGGCTCGCTCGTTCCGCAGCTTTCCCCGGGGCTGCGGCCACGGGCGCTGCCCTGCCCCGGGGGGTGCGGAGGGCTCGGTGGGGGGCCCTG
>VXAX01000291.1:1651-32534 GCA_013399835.1 Leptocoma aspasia
TTTTTAAAACTAAGACCCCATAGTTTAAAAATAGCCCATAAACAGCCCTGAGAAAACTGTAAAATAAAAAAAGCTCCTATGCAAAGTTTCCCCCGGGCGGGTTGCATGTAAAATCAATTAAAACCCACAAAATCTCTATTGTGTTTCCTCTTGTAAAAAGTTTTTTTTTCCTCATGACAAATCAGAAGAAACTTCTCTTCCTAAAAAAATATAATCAAACTATTTTTATAAATGTTAAACTAAATAAAATGTTTTAGTTTTATTCTTTTACATTAATAGTAAAAAAAAAATTTAGTAAGAAAAAAATGTAACCTAAAGAGTTTTGTTTCAATTTGTTTTCTTTTCTTTCCTTTCTTAATTATTCTTAATAAACTTTCTTTATGTTTTCATAAAGTTAAGCCTACTATGCCTTTCTCTTAATGCTATCTCACAGCAAGAAAATAAGTAAACTAACAAATTGCCAGCACTGAACCCTCCACAAGGGCAAGTAAATGATTTAATTTGTTCTTGTCTGAGCTGTGCTGCTGATTTTCTGCGTTGTTGGTTTTACAGGTATGGCTACTAATCTCCCTCACAGTAAGTGCTCGGATCTGTACCCACGCAAATACTTAGCCTGATTTCACATAAAAATCTTGAAGGGAATGATCTGGAATGGACTCACTAATTAGCCTTTTTCCAAGTCCTGTTTCATTCCTCTGCATGTTGCAAACAAAGCATAAAGCCACTTTCATCCATGGTTGTCCTGTAGATCCTTCAGCTCTTACTTCATGGCTGAATGAGCAGTTTAACATACTGGCCCCTAGCTCTCACTAAGGTTCGTGAAACAGTTTGCGAAACAGTTTGTTCCTACTCTGACTCTTCTGGTTTCTTCTAGAAGAGGTTCCCCATGATTATTGTTTAGCTTGCAGCAGCTATGCCAGTTCAGTGCTTTTGAAATTATGGATTCTCTTTATAGGTTACCAAAATTCCACTAGGAATACATACAACACTCTAGTTTTTATAAAATCCTTCTCTACTTAAAAGTGTTTACTCAGGGAAGTTCAGGATCTCCCTTCAAAATACAACAAATGCCTGTTTCTGGAGAAATAACTTACTGTCTAATGATTTCATTATCCAAAATGCTGCACCTAAATCAGTGGCTATGTGTATTCTGAATTCAGATACTTTTCTATTTATAAAGCATTTATTTATGCCTGAGATGCATTTAAATTGCAGTATCTAATGCCAAGTTTTATAGATTGTCATTCACAATCCATTAAGTATTTTATTACATATATTGTGGAAGAAAGAAATTTATAGTCCCCATTTATAGTATTAATAAGGAATGATGAAACCACACTAAAAATGTCTTGCTTTTTGGGTTATGTGGAGGTTTACTGCTGAAGCATAGTTACTAGTCATGTTTTAATGCTTTACTATAATAAAAGACATGATCTGACTGCTGTAATAGATGTAAAATTAAAAGAAGCCCTACAAAAATAAGAGAGGCTTTCCTATTCAGACACAAATAATTACAGACTTAGCATATTCTCAGTTGCTTTCTAAGCTGTAGGAGCATGTGGAAATAGATTTTGCTTTGTTCATTTTAAAGCATTTGCCAGGTGCTTCTTCATGGATTTCCAAAACATTTGTTGGAAATGTGGAAAAAACCCACATTATTCCTTGCATCCATTTTCCTAGGTCATCCCTGACCAAATATGTTTCTTTTCCCTTGCTTTCTGACTGTAAAAGTCAGGAATCAGAAAGGAAATAAAAACCTTCCTCTTCATATTTTTGGGGTTTTTTTTCAGTTACCTCTCAAAATTTCATTTCCTATTACTGATTACAAAAAGATCATATTTTTGTGGAAAAAATTTCGTGTGTTATGCTGTCCTTGGAGATGCCATCTTCACAGTTCCTCAGTGTCTTGCCAAACAAGCAAAGAAGAGAAGACAATCTTCTTTGCACATGTATGGGGGGAAAGCTTATTGTTTAAAAGAAAAAAAATTTTGAAAAGCACCAAAGCCAATAAACACATTTAAAAAAATATTACCATGTGTTTTGATGATCTCTCCACTAGAACCAAAACTCTGGGCAAGACGGAGAGGCAAGAGAAGGTGAAAGGATATTTTTTGATCAGTTCAGATTTTGCTCTGAATCCTAGTCTGTCTTGACCTTTCCAGACATTTTCACATTGCTAAGTCCTCAGTGAATCTGGATTTATCTGCTGTTATTTCAAACCACACAAGCCTGAGTGAAATTCAAGCAAACCACACCTGAAGAGATCTCCATAGAAATCTCTGGCATTAGTTGCTGTCTCAGCTGGTTGAATGTTTATGGGAAGTGGGAACCAAACATTAACTCATGGCATTACCTGCATCAGTCTTCCCATTTTCTGTCCCTGGAATATTTGAGTGTGTCTCACTAGGGCAGAAGATTTGAAGACAGCATGATCCCAAAGACAAATGATCCCATATAATAGAGGAAAAAGAGAGGCAGAAGTGACTTGCACAGAGTAAACACTATCTTGGTGATAAAGCACCAAGATAATGCTGATCTCCGCAGCACTATTTTTTAACTAATGCACAGAAATTCAAAACTGCTTCCTTGGGGACTTAAAAGGAAAGTAGGCAATCCTGAAAGATCATGAGGCATAAATCCTTGTATTTCTTTTGTTATGGTTTTAAGAATCTTTAAAGGTATTAAAGCTATTTTCCTAGTAGAAAACATTTTGAAAGTATACCTCTAAGCTAAAACAGACCTTTGTGATACAAAAACATCAGAAGTTAAAACACACACCCCTGAATTTCATAATCTTTTTTGTTGCTTGGTTTTGCTTTCTTTTTTTAAAGCATGAATCTTCCTTTCATTAAGTAAAGTTGGGTAAACAAAGGCACAGAGAGGCTAAGCAAGTATACCAATCTTACAGTGAAGTAAATAAAACCACAGAAACACCAAAGTCCCAGTTCTTAGCTGTTGTGGTGTGTTTTTAATCCCAATAGTTTTTTCTATTTCCCCCTGTGTTAGTAATTTGGTCCTGGGTGGTGTCCTCCCACCTGTCTGTTTTGTCCTGGCCCTGCCCCTGTTCTCGGTTCCTTCTCCCCACAGCTGTAAATCCTTCCCCCTAAGTACCCTCATTGGTTTGTTTTCCCCTTGCACCTCCCCCATTTAAAAGCCCCTGCACCCCTTTGCTCTGCATCTCTGGTCCCTGACTTTTGGATGGAATAAAATCCTTGGAAACCATGCCAAAGACGTCTCCCTTGTCCTTGCTCCTGTTCTTGGTGTGTAACCATCTGTGCTGCAAGTTTCATCCCCCACAACTGTATCAAGGACTGCATACAGCCCACTCTTGGCTCGGTGCAGAGAGCTAGCTGGAGAAAAAATCCAGCACTGCATTGGCTGGCGCCCAACATTGGGCTCTTCGGGACCCCTTGGAGTAGCTATCCTCGGAATCAAGGATTATCCAGGACTGAAGCTTTTTGTTGCGTCAGTGCCCCTGGGTGGTAACCCCAGGGGTGAAGTGGCAGCTCTTCAGTGCCCAGAAGGGTCACTTCTGAGCAGGAGACCTTTTCTGTGGCTTTCAGTTGCCGGAGACCAATGGAGGAGTGAGTTATCCCCGGGGAGTGGGGAGCTCTTGGTTCAGTACTGAGAGCTAGCCGGGGAAAAAATCAAGCACCCCATCACTTAGCCATACACACTAACCAAGAATCTAACCCCTAGCCTTGCTCCAACTTACCTACCAGATTTATTTTCACTGGGGCGTACTTGGAATTCTATTGCCTTTTCAATTTTAGAGATAGAATGAGAAGCTGGAGAACTTCATCCAGATCATTTTCTTTCCGACTTGTCAGGTACACCCTATCTTTATGTCATAACAGACAATATTTTTTTTAAGTAAAGACAAAAATTACAGGTTACAAAGAGATTGTTATATTGAAATATATCAGTGCCTTCATACTGCTATCACTATGATAACTATTTCAGCTTACCCCATTAATCATACTTTCTTTATCACCTCCCTAACAAATTCCATTTGCTATAATGTTTCTTTAATATTTGCACTGGGTTGGTACTTGAAATTCCTTTGTCCAGTCTGTTTCCTCTCTGTTACAAGATGCCCTTCATCTCTTCCAACTTACTTCCTCTCATCCTAAACTCTTGAAATCCATTGACATCTTAGGCTATCCAATCCCATGTTCACACTGATCACTCTCTAAAGAGAGGGCTTAATAACAATTTAATGCTTTTCTGGGATGCATCTAATAAGTAGGCTGCTTCCTAAATCACTTAGCATACAACATGAAAAAGCAATTACAAAAGAAGAAGAAGATGACAAAAACCAACATCTAAAAAAGAAAAAAACCCCAATAGTTTGGTTCAGTGGCTACATCTCAACTTCCTATGTGCATTCTTCCAAACCTGGATGTTACAAAGCACTAGAATGAAAGCTGTGGAAATGAAGTGCTTTCCTCTCCAGGTCCATGCAAGGTGCATCATGCTCTGGCAGTGATTTATTTTCTCCCTTTCATTCTCCTTGGCAGCAAGTACGGTCTGTGCAGCAGAGATCACACAACCCACATCATCCCAAACATCTGCAGCTTTGTTTGTGCTTGAGGCCAGTGCCTATAATCACAAAGGCTTAATTAAACATCATTCCTGTGCACTTCAGTAAATTCATAAAATACAGTGTACTACCTACACACCTCTGTTTAACAGCAGTTGGAAAAGGNAAAGTCCCAGTTCTTAGCTGTTGTGGTGTGTTTTTAATCCCAATAGTTTTTTCTATTTCCCCCTGTGTTAGTAATTTGGTCCTGGGTGGTGTCCTCCCACCTGTCTGTTTTGTCCTGGCCCTGCCCCTGTTCTCGGTTCCTTCTCCCCACAGCTGTAAATCCTTCCCCCTAAGTACCCTCATTGGTTTGTTTTCCCCTTGCACCTCCCCCATTTAAAAGCCCCTGCACCCCTTTGCTCTGCATCTCTGGTCCCTGACTTTTGGATGGAATAAAATCCTTGGAAACCATGCCAAAGACGTCTCCCTTGTCCTTGCTCCTGTTCTTGGTGTGTAACCATCTGTGCTGCAAGTTTCATCCCCCACAACTGTATCAAGGACTGCATACAGCCCACTCTTGGCTCGGTGCAGAGAGCTAGCTGGAGAAAAAATCCAGCACTGCATTGGCTGGCGCCCAACATTGGGCTCTTCGGGACCCCTTGGAGTAGCTATCCTCGGAATCAAGGATTATCCAGGACTGAAGCTTTTTGTTGCGTCAGTGCCCCTGGGTGGTAACCCCAGGGGTGAAGTGGCAGCTCTTCAGTGCCCAGAAGGGTCACTTCTGAGCAGGAGACCTTTTCTGTGGCTTTCAGTTGCCGGAGACCAATGGAGGAGTGAGTTATCCCCGGGGAGTGGGGAGCTCTTGGTTCAGTACTGAGAGCTAGCCGGGGAAAAAATCAAGCACCCCATCACTTAGCCATACACACTAACCAAGAATCTAACCCCTAGCCTTGCTCCAACTTACCTACCAGATTTATTTTCACTGGGGCGTACTTGGAATTCTATTGCCTTTTCAATTTTAGAGATAGAATGAGAAGCTGGAGAACTTCATCCAGATCATTTTCTTTCCGACTTGTCAGGTACACCCTATCTTTATGTCATAACAGACAATATTTTTTTTAAGTAAAGACAAAAATTACAGGTTACAAAGAGATTGTTATATTGAAATATATCAGTGCCTTCATACTGCTATCACTATGATAACTATTTCAGCTTACCCCATTAATCATACTTTCTTTATCACCTCCCTAACAAATTCCATTTGCTATAATGTTTCTTTAATATTTGCACTGGGTTGGTACTTGAAATTCCTTTGTCCAGTCTGTTTCCTCTCTGTTACAAGATGCCCTTCATCTCTTCCAACTTACTTCCTCTCATCCTAAACTCTTGAAATCCATTGACATCTTAGGCTATCCAATCCCATGTTCACACTGATCACTCTCTAAAGAGAGGGCTTAATAACAATTTAATGCTTTTCTGGGATGCATCTAATAAGTAGGCTGCTTCCTAAATCACTTAGCATACAACATGAAAAAGCAATTACAAAAGAAGAAGAAGATGACAAAAACCAACATCTAAAAAAGAAAAAAACCCCAATAGTTTGGTTCAGTGGCTACATCTCAACTTCCTATGTGCATTCTTCCAAACCTGGATGTTACAAAGCACTAGAATGAAAGCTGTGGAAATGAAGTGCTTTCCTCTCCAGGTCCATGCAAGGTGCATCATGCTCTGGCAGTGATTTATTTTCTCCCTTTCATTCTCCTTGGCAGCAAGTACGGTCTGTGCAGCAGAGATCACACAACCCACATCATCCCAAACATCTGCAGCTTTGTTTGTGCTTGAGGCCAGTGCCTATAATCACAAAGGCTTAATTAAACATCATTCCTGTGCACTTCAGTAAATTCATAAAATACAGTGTACTACCTACACACCTCTGTTTAACAGCAGTTGGAAAAGGTAATAACAAAAAGCCCACATTAACCTCTTTGCCCTTGGTCATTTAGCAGTACTGTACCTTTAAATTTAGTCAAGTCAACCCTCTTTCCCCAAGAAAAGAAGGCTGAAATGCCTGAACTTCTTCACTAAGACCCCCACAGGAGTCAGTGGTGAAGACTTCTTGAGGCAATGTTTTTATCATACTTTTGCAGCCAGAAAATGCCAGAAGATAAGCTATTGAAATTCACAGTGTAACTTCAACTTCATGAAGCCAGTTTCTTTCCTACCCTGAACAAATCATGTCAGGCACAGAAAAACAAAAGGATTCAAAGGACCAAGTCCTCCAGTGGCAATCCTACTTGAGTAAAAGCTCAAGGAAGAACCAGGTAGGACTGATTTCTCACAAGGTGGGCATTAAACCTGCACAGCATGCATAGCACTGAGAGATTATTCAAGATCAGGGTACAAGGGGTGCAGTTAAGTATCTTTCTTCCACAGCTATTGCCATGGAACTCAGTGGGTTCTGTAGTGCAGGAGATCTCATTCATGTGCAGATCTGAGAGTAATGGCTCACAACGGGAACCTTTAAAGGATAGGACAGATCCCTGAGAGAACTCCAGGTGTTCAGGAAAGCATCTCGTTAACACTGCCCCAAAATTAAAAGGTTGCTCAGTGCTTTTTCTAGTTTAAACGAGAGAAACAGGGTTGTCAGGAATTACATTAGTAATTTCTCGGGGCGGAGGAGGAGAGAGGGAACCTGACTCAGAGAAAAGACAGAAAAAACTCAGTAGAGGGAAATGACAGACCTTATCTCTTGCAACACTCTCATACAGAACCTTCATTCCAGTAGAATTATTATCAAGGTACAGAACAAAATAAGAGTCAGTCAAAAAAGTTCTTTTTTTTTCACCACTGGTGTTAGGACAGGAGGCAAGTCTTGTACAAATGGTAAATATATCTATTGCACAAGACTCTCACTCTAACATTGCACAGGAGTTTTCATATTTTCCATTTGTAAATGGAGAAAGCATTTACTTATTGCCTTGGTGTTGGGGGTTGGGTTTTGGTTTTTTTCTTTCCTATTCTCTCCTTACCACTTGTAGAATTTCTTCCCATTGAGTTGTTAATGGCAACTGATGGCTTGAGCTGGGTGCAGTGGCACACGCCTGTAGTCCCAGCTGCCAGGAAGGGGCAACTCTTTTGGNCCTCCCCGGGATCGCTGCCCCAGGGTTTGTGAGGCGAGGCCTCTCTCCCATCCCTCCCCGTCTGGGCCCAGCCGCCATCGCCCCGCGCTGCCCGAGCCCGCGCCGCAGCGCCCCCTGCAGCCCCGTGGGGATCACCGCACCTGCCCTGAGCACCGGGAGCTGCCAGTGCCCCTGCTGGCCGTGACCGGAACTGCAGCGCAGGGACTGCCGCAGCCGGGAAGGCTGGGACTGGGTTCGGTTCTGTTTGGTGTTGGTGCCACAGCTGGTGTTGTTTGTTTACTTTCTTATACATACTAGTAAAGAACTGTTATTCCTGTTCCCATATCTTTGCCTGAGAGCCCCTTAATTTCAAAATTCTAATAATTTGGAGGGAGGGGGGTTACATTCTCCAGGTCAAAGGAGGCTTTTCTGCCTTCCATAACAGACACCTGTCTTGTAAACCAAGACACTTGGTCTATTAGGACATAGAAGAAACTTAATTCTTTTCAAGAAACTCAAAATCTTCTTTTATTCTAACTAAGAATTATGCTTCAAAATGTTACTCCTCTGGAATGCTCTAGGAGCACAAACTGTAATGGGGATCACAGAGAACACCTATATCCTATACAAAACAACAGCCTCTTAACTAATCCCACTGATCTAGAGATGTAACAAGTGATAACAAGAAGAAAGGGAAAAGCTGAAGTAATAGCTGGTCTATAGCCATTTTCTGCCTTGGTGAGCCAGGGAAAACCAAGAATAAGTAACTGCAGAAGGCAGTCTCACCAGCATTTCAGATGCAACATACCCAGGGTTTTGCTTGTAACCATGCAGGGTTTTGCATATGACCAGTCTCATTACTATGATTAGAAATGCAGACCTAGGCACCAGTCCTATTCCACAGGATAGAAATTCACAGGACTAGTGTTGAGAGAGCTGAATGCACAAGGCAACACCTGTTTTAACAACATTAATTTCATATGCATTATTTAAACTGTCTAAACATTCACACAAGAAGTAGGAATAAGCGCTTCAGGGCTTTTCAGAGCATGTTTGACAAGAGCAGTACAAGGACAGGTGTCCCGTGCTCCTTTTGGGAGTTGGCAGGAAAGAATCCCAAACCAACAGGCCATTCTGCCAACTAGAAGAGATTCCCCCATATTAACCCCTCTCCTGCATCATTTTAGTTCTATTTCTTCCAATGAAACCTTTTAATTTTGGGGCAGTGTTAACGAGATGCTTTCCTGAACACCTGGAGTTCTCTCAGGGATCTGTCCTATCCTTTAAAGGTTCCCGTTGTGAGCCATTACTCTCAGATCTGCACATGAATGAGATCTCCTGCACTTACAGAACCCATGTTGCTCCCTTGAGTGCAATTGGCCCAATTTCTGACTTTAATAAAAACAAACAAAAATGAAACAAATGAACACCTAAGCCCAAACACTGCAGAATCTCTTGTCACTCATACACTAGGCAAGCTTCTCCATTCTCCTCATGGGTCATATAATCAAGGGGTGTAAGTTATGTGGGCAGTCCCAAAGTTAGGAGCCATTTGTTGGTCACACCACCGTTCATAATACTCAACATTCCTGGGCCTTCTGTAAGCTCTTTCATATACTTTAAAATACATAAGAACTTAAATCCCAGCCTCCTGATTCCCCAGTGTTGTTAACAGAACTCCTTCAGAACAGATGACAAACTGGTTGGCCAGAAGCCTGGGTCCCTGAGAAAATCATGTTAATAAATATTAAAAGTTGGAGGAAGGAGGAAAATAAAAGGAAAAAAAAAAGAACATTAACTTTGCTGGAATGTTAAAAATGTTGGCTTCTAAACAAGGCTACTGAGAAACACCTAAAGGTCTCTCCATTACCTCTCTCCAAAAGAGATTTCAGCTTTGCCCTTGCAGCAAGTATTTTTCATTCTGGTCATTCTGCCTTTATTGATGAAAAAAGTACACTCAACTATCAAAAAATTACTACTTGAAGTATATGACTTGTGTCACCAGAGACACAGTCCAGAGCTCTTTCTTATCTCCTGGTTTCATTGCTTTCTGGACGCATATTTAAGCCTCTGCCCAAGTCAGAGTACTGACATTGGTGTTATCTGTAATTTCTGAAGAGTTGTTGTGATATCTGTCCAGACAGCATTGATTAAGGGATTTCTGGACTTGAACATGATTGCATTAAGGCAGATAATGGTCTTAATGAGGAACAGATTTTATTGCTCTGGACATGTCTTTCACTTCCCTATCTTCTTACTTACAAGGCAGGATGTGCATTCAATTTATTTTTTACTGAAAAATATTGATTTTGTAACTGAAATATGGTTTAAAGCCATGGAAAAGTGTTAAATGGTTAAAAAGACATTTGCCAAAACTAGATTATTGAGTCTACATTTGAAGTAACACAAAATTAGTATGGAAATAGCTGACAGATTCATTTTCTGTCTCTTCAAAAAGCAAAGTGACAGGGAGTACATGAAGAAATTAAGTAAATATGAACACTCGAAATACTAATCTTTTAGTTGAAACAGTTTAGGAGCCTATGGCACTCATATCTAAGGAGTACACAAAACCACTATTTTTAGAACATTATCTGAAAAATTACCACTCAACAACCTATTAGCTATTTTCCTCTTTGATTTAGCATTATGCACATTATCTTTTTCTAAGCATCATATGCATATCAGATGTTTACACTCAGAGATGGGAAAAACTGCATCTCCAATTTTAAAATGTATGAACTTGTTGCATTGGCCATGCAGAGTAGTCATGGAAGGAAAGGGATGAACCATGTAATTGCTTCTCAATTTACACCTAAATAATACAGAGTAAATCCCAAACCAGTGTGGATCAAACATGCAAGCCTAGGGCTTTTAAGCTCCCACTTGCTCTATATTTAGGAACAGCTGTGCATGTGCATACAAAGTATGTTTCCCCAAAATACATGCTGATCAAGTTCCTAATTACAGGACATTAATAAATACTCTTATAAAACTTTCTCTTTGCATAAAGTAGAAAACATACTATTTCAGCTTTATGGCCCATAAACAAAACAAAACAAAACAAAACAAAACAAAACAAAACAAAACCAAAAAAACCAAACAAAACAACCCAAAACATACTTTTTTTTTTTTCAGGCCAAGAGAACTGTTTCTTCATTGACAAGAGACTGAAGATATCATGTATTTGCAAATTAATGTAACAATGTCCAGAGCTAAAGTACACCAAATGGTGGAAGAAAAATTGTCTTCTGTTTTGAACTGCAAAGGCATTGTACAATCTTTATCACAGCCAAATATTCCAAAGAAATAGTTTTAACAAAAGAAATAGTTTCTTAAGTTGCCTAAGAAACTATCAAGCTTCTCAGCTGCTGGTCATAAGCAGGTATTTTCAGACAACTTGGAGTTTCACATGTTGACTACTTCTGTTGAAGAAAAAAGGAAGCACTCTAAGATCATATGAAAGGAATTTTAGTTTGAAAATATTCTTTTAAAGATTCTTGAGGACTTTTCTGCTTCTTGTTTGGAGACCAAGATGATAAATTACTATTTTCTACAGCTCCAGTTGCAGACATCCTTGCTCAGTTTCTGCTGAATACAATTATTGCACATTTTGAAATGATGACATCGAGGTTAGATGGGGTTCATCTCACATATTACATGCCAAGCCACTGCACAGATATCCTGACTTGGAAGTAGAGAGCCAGTGTTTGATACTTGGAACAACTTCTTTATTAAAAATTACCAAAGACACTTTTTTTGACAGTCAAATGTTTGTTTTCTTGAAACTTACTGAGGTTAACAAATGTGCCAATTTTTTGTCATTTAAGGCAGGGGAATGGTGTTAAGCTCATGGACTGGCTTGAATTTCTCCTGCACCCACTGGTGGTCTCACACAGCTGAGGACCAGCTCCACCAGTGCCACCCTCTCAGTCACCACAGTGGGATGCCGAGGGGTTTGCCAGCACAGGATCCACTAACTTGTGCAGGTTCTGGGAAAGGCTAATGGAGACCATGGAGAAGAAACAAAAAAGAAACTGCAAACCTGTAATTAACCTTTCTGATTAAGCATTGATAGTTGCTCCTGCAGAAAGTTGTACTGTATGTATCACTATTTTTTAATCAGTTTTCATAAAACCTTGATATCTAAGCTTTTCAGTTAGAGCAGGAAAGCCTGTCCAGAACTGTGCACATAAGAATTTGTTGTATAACACTACAAGGCTTGATTTGGTTGTTTTTTTAACAAGCCTTATAATTTCTGAGATTTCACAAATATACCCAGAATTGGTGACTTGATTACTTAAACATTCCTTTTCTCTCCTTCCCAAGTTGAGAGCCACAACTTCAAGCCCTGCAGCTCAAGAAGAGAGCTCAGGGCATGCAGAAAGAGCATTTTTGTCTTTACTCTGGTCAAACATGCCACAGAAATCCCAAATCTTCTGTAGATAGCACGTGATTGTTCTTTTGTCAGGCAGTGCCCTTTCCTGACCAGTTCTCAGCACACCAGAACAAACCAGATTCAAGTTACAGTATTAAAATAAAAGCACTCTCCTACCACTTCCACTACAATGTGGTATCTCAAGTGCACAGTCCACATATCATACAACATTGGAACATGCTTCTCTGCCAGGACATCTGTTAGAGCTATTTTCAGCTTGGAGAAAACAGCTTAGCTTGCTGATCAGAATGGCATACAGGGAATGGTCTGAGGGTTTTTTTACACAAGTTGAGGATTACTGTAGGGCAGCCAAATGTCCTTCTACTGCAATGTACTTCAAACATATTCTGAAATTAGTACCAACCTGGAATTGTTACTTTATGTTTCCAAGATACACTTGTTTGATTAAACTTATTTTCGTGTACCTTACTAGATAATTGCAAAAACTTAAGCTCATATTAAATGTCTGAATTTTTAATAATTAACGAATATATATTGTTTACAGCTCTGTAGTTTGCACTGATCAGCATTTCATGGGGTACATTTTATTCTCTGTCAGGCCTCAGACAGGTTCCCTAGTAAATCTAAGAACTAGGTAATATAAAGGTAGTGAATTCATACAGGAAGTTTCTGGACCACAACACAATATACCAAACACCAAACACGCCTCCCCTGCCCACAGCAATGTCCTGGTTATTGACACCCCTTGTACACCCTCTTTAAGCAGTCCACTTGTGTAAGAAAGTTTAGCCTAGGTTTCAGATCCAGCTCTGTCCCACACAAAATTACTAAGGGAAGATGTCTTACAGGATTCCTTAGGACAATTAAATGGGTGACAGTTATAGCACCAGCACCCAAATAATCCCGCTGGGATCAAGAGAAACTAAAACTGCTTGCAGCAGGGCATAAGAGCTTGAGCTTCTCAGTGTCATGTACCTTCTCCACATTTCTCAACACAGTATTAAAAATCCATCCACTGCAAGCCAGTCCTGCAGTGCAGAACCTGATCAGAACCAGTGCAGAATCAGAGTAATTTTCAACAGACATTGTCTCATTCCTTTGAACTATAAGTGCTCATGGCCCTTCAGGGCAGTTTGGAAACCATCAATTATTTCAGGCATATTTTTAAGTCATGATTCACAAGCAATCAACAAGGAGGATTACATCCTGCAAGCCTCTGCAGAGATCAGCCATTGTCTCTGTCTAGCAAGCCTGAAGGCAGTGGGCCACAGGACATGCAATGTGTCTGAACCATCACATGGTTACTTCTCACTCTGAGCACACTTCCAGCAATTTCTCGCTGCACATACAAAAGGGCCATTTTTAGGGAAACCTGGATGACTGGGATTGAGGCAATCGCTGACCTAAACAACCCTGGCTGCACAGCTGTAAGCATTTCTAAGCAGGTGGGTCTGGCTAAAGAAATCTGATTCATACCTTTCACTCACACCTACAGATTCCTAACATTTCATCCATGAGTTCTGGACCCTCTTCTCTGTCCAGGAGGGAGACAGATTCCTACATATGTATACATTTAGGACAATGCATTTTTTGAAACCAACAAGACCACATTCCTTTACTGAGAAAAATTATGTGAAAAAGACAACTATTTTATCCCCTAAAATGCATAAAAAGAACATTTTTTTTTCCACCAGCTTAAATTCTAGTTTCAAGGTGTTACAAATTAAAAATGCACACAACCTTTATTTTTAACAAAGTACTTTTCACCAAGAAAAAAAGTCTTCAATCACTGAAATATGGAATGACTGGCAAAAGAGCATGAGTCAGCTTGAATTCAAACTTCAGAAAACCTTTATTTTACATTTTAGCAAGAGTAATTAGAATTGTATAAATAACTGGACAGTCAACAACAAAAAAGTCACTGTATAAGACTCATCTGAAACTCAGTCTACTTTCACATCTGTGAGCCCCTTCCCTCACTTCCAGAGGGAATGAAAGGAATCATGACAGATGCAAACCATGGAAGCCTCAAATCCTGGCAATGTGCCAAAAGCAATAGATACCTGAGCCATTCAGCCTCTTTGCAGAGAGCCTGTGTGCTTAACTACAGAAAAATGCAAGCTGACTGTGTCTATGGAGAAGAAATAATTAACAGGCAGGTCTGGAAAAACCCTCTGGTTTTCTGAGTAGTTCTGTATCCTAGCGTGAAGCAGGGACATGAAGGAAGCAATGCAGTACATGAGTGGGACTGTTCTTGCTTGAAGCAGTACAAGAACACAGAGACTCATCTTAACACAAAAACCTGATAAACTTGGGAAATTAAAATAGCACAGCCCTGCAGCAGGTAACCAACAATACACTCTAAGCTTTGAAGATTGCAAAGAATTACTGGTTTACAGCATTCTTCTGTTTTATAACAAGTAGAACTGGGATGCAAGTCTGACAGTGTGCCTAAGAAGAACTCCAGCATCTGGCCTAAAGTCAGGCCTTTGGAGCACAGCTATAGCAAATTACAAGGCAGCTGTACCCTCACAATCCTGATTTGAAAGAAACATGGCATCTTATGCAGATAAAAGACAATGGGTAAATGCTTTTCATTTGGGGATTGAGCGGTGCAGGTGAGCCTGAAAAGGCCAAAGGCAAGGTAAACCCTGAGCTCTGACTGGACTCATCCACCCTTCTGACGCAAACATTAGACGTGAGTGTCCTACAGCCTGGTGCTGGGGAGCTGCTGGTGGGCTGCTGTCAGACCTGAGCCCCCATGCCCAGGATGCTTTGCCAGCAGCCACTCTGGGTACCTTTTTCCAGTCATCAAGGAAGGAGCAGACAGCAGCAGCCCCTCTGAGGCATCAAAGCAACAGAGGGGACACTTCCCACCACACTGCCACCCCAGCTAATGAAGAGGCAGGAAGGGTGCTCCTCTGGCACAAGGATAAATTAAGTGGCCTCACCAGGCAGAAAGATGAGGCATCACCAAGCTATGGTATGGATTAAGCTCTCCGGTAGTGCTAATACCTTTAGCTGTGCTGAGAGATCTATAAATGCCTTATGCAGTTTATTTTGCAATATTATAAAATTCTTCAAACAGACATTGAAAACAGATTTTGAGTAAGACAGATTTTTAAGGTTCTGGTGGCATTTGTCTTTTTAAGATCATTTGCATTAACTCTAATCTCCATAATTACTCAGATATCTATTTTAAAGTCAGCAGCTAAGCAAAACAAAACTAAAAAAAACCCATGTACAAGGAACCAACAATAAAACCCCACAAAAAATCAACCAACCAACCAAAAAAAAAAAAAAAAAGCACCAAATTTTTCTTTGTTGCAAATAATGAAGTATAGAACGTCCTAATCTTTTCAGGCCTTCCAGCCATGAGTGAAGCCTGGTCCTGGAGACAGAGTGTGATCAGATTCCTGACCTGATCACCACCAGAGGGACCATGTTATTAACTTTAAGGATGGTCTAACAGGGAAGAGTACCAGCTGCAGCTCCAGGAGGCAGCTGCATGGGCAACCCAGAAAGAACTAAGTTTGCTGTTCACCAGAACTTCCAAGAAACGATGGAGTAGCCTTCCTCAACCGGCACTCTGGCTGACCTCCAGCATAGCTGCACTGAACAGAGAGCACAGCCAGCCTCAGTAGAATCAAAAGATAGAGCAGGTTATAAATTATGGTGCTTTCCAAGTAAATGTTACAATTTGTTTAATATTCTCTTGTCTAACACAGACAGTTGTTGATGGCAGACAAGTTTAGGTTTTCCCTCCACTCCTCATGTCATGTAAAACTCTAACTGGCACCTGTCTCACCAAGCACCAAATAGCATGTGGACCTGAACTCATGCACAGTATTGCTGTGCACCTAGACAGCAATTCTTGCACCTGGCTCTTTTGACACCCATTGTATCCTGTTGCTATCAGCACAACATAATAAGAGACAGATACCAAGTGATGTTTTTCATCCTACAGGGCATTTTTAACCAAGAAATTCAAAAAGAGCCTTATAAAAGAGACCCTGAAAAGCATCCAAAACAAGACAATGCTTCCACTGACCCTTGATTTATATTATTTAATCCCTTTCAGCAAGAAAGATCAATTGCAACAAAGTCATGCTTCAGTTATTTTCAGGGCTAGTTGTTTAAGATTATTAGAACAGTAAGGTTATAAATATACAGTATTTATAGTAAAGTAAGCATCAGAAAGAAAGATGAGCAAGTGCTTTTCTCTAAGGCTAACAAGTTGTTCAAATGCAAAAATCAGTGGTTTTTTTTTCTAAATTCCAAGGTAAGTGCATCTTTGGACAAAGCATTTTATTGACAGAGAAAGCTTTGACAAAGACTGCACACTGAAGAGTACATAATTTCCTAACACTTACTGCTTTGCTAATCTCCATCAACTTAATGTTTCAGTATTCCAATTTTCATTTCAAGTGGCAAATTTCAAGTCCTTTTGGTTGAATGGAAGAGAAAGATGCATTCTTTGCTAAAGAAAACTGTGATGCTTATGCAAAACTCCTTTCATATAATATTCTGATCTTTTCCATGCTTTAAAAAAATGGAAATACTTAATTCACCATGTGGCAATTAAATAGGCCGAATGAGTGTCAGACTGCCAAAACATATATGGTAAAAAGCCCACCATGGGTCAAAAGCTCTCAGATGGCTGATCTCTTTCCCCTGTATTTCCTGTTATTCTCTCTGCAGGGAAAATACATAAAAGGGCATGGTCCACATTTATTCTCTGAACTTCATTCATTCAGTCCACTAGTAGTTTAAATTATACAAGGTTTGATTGCATTCTGCATGAAGAAAGTTCACCACCATCATCTCATTTCTTTACTTCCTTTCTCAGGTAGAACAGCAGTACCTGGTAGTAGTCTTCCCAGGGGCTCCACATACAGGCCTTTTCCTAATGCTCTGGCTGAAACAGTCCTACTTGTAAAAGCTGTTTGCACTTACAAAGTACATCAATGGAAATGAAAAGCAACTGAAGTGCTGTTGCCTGGATGATGTCTCTGCTTTTGTCAAAAGGTACGGCAAAATAAAAATGTATAAGTTGACCAAGTTTTATCTCTTGCATCTCCAAAGATATTTTTGACAGCACAGCATAAAATATATACACTATAGTTTTTTGCAACTAAAAAAAAAATACAGGCCAATACTTAAATTTGTTATGAGGTCACCACTCTTTCCTTTGAAAACCACTGAGATCCACTGGAAGTTAAAACCTAGGGTAGAACAGCAACACAAACAATTTCTCAGTGAGGACAAGAGAAGTTGTGTATCCTCCCAAAATGCAGAAACAGACCTTCAGGAAGCAATGCTCAGCCTCAAAATTGAATGTCTACCTCTTCACTTATCTGCTGTTTCCACTTGGGGCACTTCAGACCCATGATCTAACAATGCCATCAGCCCCACTAGTCTGCCCTTCTGAAGAGCCCTTCTCAAGCACCCATGGGCTGTGATGCCTAGGACCAAACTCCATGCTTTAGTGTGTGGTTCAGCTTTTAATTTTAGTGGATCCACAAGTACACTTGTAGAACAAAAATGCAACAGCAGAACCACAACTTCAGACTCCACAGCCATTAAATTTTACAAGAAGCAGTAATAGAGTGGGACATTTCCTCTAGTAGATTATGGACTAATTAAGACAGCTGTCACTGGAATAATTACAAAAAATGTCTAAAAATTAATTACAACTGTATCCATCAATATATTTATGCCAACATTATAACCATGTGGTATCTAAGCACCTTACAGAATTTACGAACAGAAGAGAGCATTAGTATCATCTTGTCAGGCTTACTGAATAATACAGGTCATAAAACTATACAGTAATTTTTAACTAAGTTTGATGCAGCTGGAGTCTTGTCTTCCTATTAAAAAACTAACATTTTAATCTGAGCAAAGAACTGTTAAAAAGATCCTTAAAAACAGCTTTTTGCCTTAAGAGGGAAAATGCTTACCCTACTATGTGCAAATTTCAGCAGTTGCAGCACCCAGCTGACAGATTATCATGAACACAGTTCAAAAACTTCATTAAGTTCTCTATCTATATACTGACTTAAAGACTAAGGTTGGTGAGCAGAGCATAATAACTGTACTGCATAATGAATGACTTGAGAAGCTCAACATATATTTCTTCGGAAGAAACCAGGTCCCTTCCCAAGTTTTAGCACCAAAGGTAAGCAATGAAAATTTGTCTTTTCTGTGGCAGCTAAGAAGCATAAAGCAACAACTACAGAAAAGCACATGAGAGCACAATGCCCCAGTGAGAATGGAAGATGAAATGAAAATAAGGACCTGTCAGCTGTTACAACTTTTAGTGCTGTGCTAAAGTGCCTATAGAACTTGCCTTGCACACAAGGCACCTGCAGCCTTATGGGAAAATGTATCTCAAAAGAGGCATCCCAAATTGTATGAGAGAACAAAACTTACTACTGCTTTTGGCTAGGAATCTAAAATCAGAACTGGGATTTATATTTGTCGGTGTGAAGTGTTACATGCCAAGGTGCAACAAAACTGAAACATACCTGTTACATGTCTGGACGGATCTACTGTACTGTAAGTAGAGAGCACACATCCCAGAGCTCATTTGGCTTGTAAGTACCAGTACAAATTGTGAAACTTTCTACTAAAGATCATGCTGGATACAATTTACTAAGTTTATTAATTTAGGGATGGAAGAAACTGTCTTAGTTACTGCTCTGAAAAGCAGAATCATTAGCACCTGCCTTTCCTGCTTATGCAGAGAGCCTGAGCTGGATTTTCCCTCTCAAACACTTTCCTCCCAATTCCACATCTCTCATGCAGGGCAGAACTGACTGAATGCAAAACAGCTGCCCTCTGAACCTTGTCCCTTCCTTTCACTGAGCATGCAAGACCTCTGGATGGTGAAGAGCACTGCAACTCCTGATTAGTGAGCTGCTTTTTCAGTGGAACAGAAAAACAGACAACATTTGGGGCTCTTCCACACAATTAGACTTTGGTGAGTTAGGGAGCTGGGATTCATAAGTTCATGGATGGTTTGCAACTTGCTCAGTGACTTCACCGCTTTCAGTTCAAAGTCACTATACCAAGATTGTAAATTTCAGCTTCATCTGCTGCCTTTAATGATGCCCTTTGAAGACATCCATACCTGTCTGTACCTGACAATAATTTCTGCTGCATTCTAGTTGCAGTACCAATAATTATGCTCTTGAGGATGATTTCATTCTCCTTACTGATTAATATAATAAGGAATTATTTGATCCCATTGAGAATATTCTTAACATGAGGTACTAAAGAATAACTGTTTAAATAAACAACATTTTCCAAGAATAATTAGTTTTGTCATCAGATAATGGCAAAGCACTGAAAAGTAACGACATTTAAAATGTACTGTTCTTCTCCTTCAGGATTTTCTGGAAATCCCCTTGTAAGCCAGGCTACTTTTTGTGGGGGAACTTGAGTGGTACAAGATGGCAGTTTACATCTACCAGAGTGTGCACTGGCAGCTGTTATTAAAGCACACAGAATCCTTGATTGAGCAAGACCTGGCAGTTGCACTCCATAAGTTTCAAGGTATACCTCATGGGGACAGTTTCACAGCTCACGTTTCATTATTTGCACATGACACATGCTGAATACACACTGGATGATGGAAGCAGGCTGAGTCGATGCTATCAATTTCAGCAGAAGAGCTAATGACATTTGTCCCCTTCAGCTACGGTGCACATACGGACATAAAGACGGCCCTTGTTTTTACACAAAGGGAAATGCATTACAAATTGTACAGATATTTAAGGTATTCTACTAAATAGGGTAGAGCAGGACTACAGAGAAAGGAGAGAATTCAAGTCAATGAAATAGTCCTAGACAACAAAAAAATTAATTCAGGTACTGTAAATGGCATAACAATGCCCTTCCTCACATCAGAAAAAGCAGTGATAGCAGAAAGACAAGCAAACTGACATTACTGCATTGGATGAATATTTCAGTGGCCATCTTGGGAAAAATCCATCCCCATGGAAATATTTATTTTAAGACTACACAGCACTATACTGATAAGATAATCTGACTCAAGTTTTGCTGCCCTGGAATAAGAGCAGCTCATGAACTACCCCAAGCAACAGAAGTCTGCAATTGCTGAAACAAACCTTGGAAAAGTAGCTTTCCCCCCTTCTGTGGCTATGCCCATATTACACCAGCTCTCATCTCTAGGAGCACCAAGACTTGAGCTAAATTAGCAGCATTTTCACACACAATGTCTAACAGACACACACACAAACATCAAGATAAGATCACAAGGAGCAATGTCTGCAGGAAGAAAACTTGAACTGATGCCTAGAGAGGCCAGTCTGGAACAGAGACTAGACAGAGTTAAGAGAATAGAGTAGGTATTTATTAAAAGGCCTTAAAGGATACACCTTGGGCAGTACAAGAGTCTGCCCAGGGCTGTTGCAGTCTAGTTCAGCTGCTAATAAGGTCCAGGGTAAGGAAGCAAGAGAGGCATTACAAGGTATCCACAGATGTTTAATTCTGCCACATGGCCAGATGTTCAGTCCAAGAGCCCCTCCACCTCAGGAGAGACCAGGGTTTTTTATCCAGAGGCCGGGGCTGACTCAAGGCATCGGGGCAGTCCAAAGGTCAGGGGCCAATGGGGGAAAAGGGGGGGAGTGGCTGAGTGGAACAGGAACAAGGGGAGGGAACACATGGGGTTAAACAGAACTGGGTATCTTATAAAGGAAGCTTCTTACGTCTCCCTAACCTAGGGGATGCCTCTCAGGGTCTCCACACAGGGCTACACCCAAGATGGACCCAAGATGGTCACAAGACTAACGACGGTCACAGGTTTTCACACTTTTATAAGTTTTAACCCCCATTTACATATTGGGGCTAATTGTCCAATTACAGCTTCAGGTTATGAAGTTCCATCCTCGTGGCTGCTTTCTTCAATTCACTGTTGTTTATGCTTTTTGGGCCTGAGGCTGTAACTGTTGTCCTTGGTCTCAAGCTGGAAAAGGATTGTTTTGTCTAACTACCTTGTGAAGAGAACTTACTAACAGTTAATATGAAGTTCAGAGTTACACACTAAAACAGTACAGAATCTGAAAAATATGAAAGCTAAAACTTAAGTCATCACATCTTCCTTTGTTTTGCAGAAGAGTTTGACTAGGACTGCACAACTGCTCCCCACTGTTGTATGAACATATTATAAGTTTCTCTGCATGCAGGCTTGCAGAAAAATTTTTCCCATAGGAAAGCATTTTTTACTGTCTTTTTACTCTGTAGAAGTTTCTATAAACAAATTTTTAAGTTGTGTTTAAAGACGCAGAGGTTTCTCTGCCTGTCTCTTAATAATAGGAGATGGAGGTTTTCTTCTTTTTAACCTATGAGGTGAAAAGTTATCTCTGATTGTGTAAGCTATTCTGGCATTCCTTGGACAGAGCTTGAAGCAGCAGCTTTGGATGCTCTGGACTGGGCAGATAATAGCCCAAATACTTTGAATTATGGAGTCATGTTGATAAATAATGATATTCTTCTGATATTATTGTCAAGANGATATTCTTCTGATATTATTGTCAAGAGTCATTGTCATGCACAGACCATGGCAATACCCCACCTAAACATTTATAGTCAAATAAGACTTTGTTGTCCTACAACTTCCACGTGCTTTTTGATACAACTGTCCAGTACCTTCTTAGTACTGACCTATTAACAGCAGTTAACCAGGTATTTGGAAAAAAATTGCTAGCAACCCTAGTGCAGTTTCCAAACTCATTTTGCAATGCTGGAGCACTAGTGTTCTGGGTCCTGCTACTTTTCCTATTAAACATTAACAGGGAAAGCTGTGAAACTGTACACACTGAAGCTGTAGCAAAATGTGGTTGGCTGGCAATGTGGCACACATCATGTAAGTATCCCTTCTCATTGCCTGAAGTGTGATGCTGATCTTCCTAAGAACATCTGCCCCAATAAAAAGGTAGTCATTTATTACTCTCTGGAGTGCAACAAATCAAACTTCATCTGGTATTAGAAGAGCTTGCCCTGACAAAGAGTTTTACATTTCCCTTTTGGTAGGTCTAGTACATAATCATCATACAGAAAGAACATTTTTTGTTGCCATTAAAATAAAACAACCAAGAATTATTGTAGCTTGTGAAACAAGTAAAAACCACAGGAACACAGAGCAACTTCAATGTAGAAAAAAAGGATTTTTGATCGTTTGGTCTACTATATAAAAAGAATTAAATGTGATCTAATCCCTTCAGTGACTTTTCAAACTCTATTTGGCCTTTTTTTTTCCCTCAGGGATTTGAGTGAATACCTAAATTTTAAGACATGAAACCTTACCAAAAAAAAAAAAAAAGCAACAGGGGAAAAAGGGAGGAAAAAAGCAAGACACATGAGACCTAGTAGGTATATGATTCAACATGACTTCAGACAAGGTTGTCCATCATCCCCATAGCCTTGTCTGCAATCCTTTGAGTATTTGAAGCACAGACTGAAAGGAGGCCACGCTTTGTGCACTCTTGCACCAGACAGCACAGGGATTATTTGACCTCATATTGCAAAACAAACCATCTTTATCACATCAAATTTGGTTACAGCTGAAGTCTTAATTCTGGAAAAAATGCGGCAGATATTCTCATTAGCCCATAATTTCAGTGCATATTTTGCTTCTCAGCTAGTAAAATTAAGGAAAAAAACCAACCAAACAAACCCCTCAAACCTAAAAAGGACATTAAGCATCCTCTACTTCCCTAAGGCTCCATCCCCTTTTTACAAAACCATGCTGTGTTGCTGTGGTTTGTTTATTAACAAAGGACTCTTGACAATAATATCAGAAGGTTAAATATGATTTATTAAAATGACTCTATAGTTTAGAAGGATTTGGGCTATTATTTGCTCAGGTACAGAGTTCAGATCTTTACTTCTTCATCTTCTGTACAAGAATGCTACAATGCTTACAATATCAGAGAGATAACAGTCTTTCACCTCATAGGTTGAAAGAGAGAACCTCTATCTCTCACTCTTAGGAGACAGGTAGAGTAATCCAAATGTTTTTGAAACACAAACTAGAGATTTTGTTTACAGAAACTTATACAGAGTAAAAAGACAGTAAAAGACGCTTTCCCATGGGAAGATTTTTCTGCAGGCTTGCACACAGAGAAACTTATAATATGTTCTTGCAACAATGCTGTTAACAGTAAAGACCTCTACAAAACACAACCTGTATTTTTATCCATGGTAGCCAATACTCTCCTGTACAATCATTAAGCCATTGCCCAAGCTGGGAGTGGAACCACTCTACATAAAGGCAAAAGCAGATAGTCTAAAACCCAGTATCGGGACAGATGGATCACCAGCCAGGGTTTGGCAGTGGCAGCCCTAAGCCATGACTTGCCAGAGAGAGGCAGACTCCAGCAGAGCCATCCCTGTGTCCAATTCCCCAGCATGCCACACATAAAGGCATGCAGTTAGACCGAGGCTACTTATGCACACCCGTGCTGAGAGCAGTAAACCCTCCTAGGGTAGGCAGGACAAGGGGAAGTGCTTTGGGCCACAGGGACATGGTTCATAGGACAGCCCAAACTTTCACCTTCTCAACGCTCCTTCTGAAAGGATGGATGGATGCAGGAGCCACTGGATGCAGGTTTTCTCTGTGTGCTGAAACGAAGCTCCTCTTTCCCTCTCTGGAAAGCTGCAATCACAGACTCACACCTGCCATGTCCAGTCTGATCAGGGTCTCTGAGGTAAAGGATCTTATATTGCATTTTATATTCTTTCTGCCGAATTTATATAAAAATAAATTTGTCAAAAGATACTGTTAAACAGACTGAATAAGAAAAAAAGTGAATATAGAAAGTTAATTTAAATTCAAAATCTTTACTAGACTGATTTAATTAATTCAGAGGGTTTATTGAGCACTGAGATCTCCAACAGGTTTTACAGATCAGATAGGCTTTTGTTAAACTCAATTTTATCAATCTATCTAAATCAATTTAGAGAGGGCCACTACTAAGTATTAAATTTTAAGTAAATTTTAAGTCTTTAAAAACTCAGACTCTCTTGAAGAAAAGTTTTCATCACAGTACATTAATTTAAATTTTCAGAAATCATAATAAATGCATCTCTTAACACAAATGCCAGGTAAAAAAAATTCCATTACCAACTATATTTGCACTGCAGTTTGAAGTGAAAATACAACCTGCAAAACACTTCTTATATATTGACTTGTTTCCTCTCTCTGAAGTTTCAGAAAAGAAAGAAAATACTGTCTCCCTGATATTCCCCCTTTTCTTCTTTACTCAGTGTATGGAAGAAGGTAAAAATCACAGTATGTCGAGCAAACATTTTCACAACTTGCACAGTAGAAAACGTTTATAGTGATCATCCTCAATTGCTTGAAGTCAATTTTTCCCTTGGTGTTTTCGCTGGAAAAAAAAAAAAAACAGAGGAAGTAGAATGCAAAATACGGGGACTTGCCAAATTTAGCTGTTTGAACTGCAAGGGTCCAGTAACTACAGCTGAAAAGCAAATAAATGAACTCCATTGTTCCTTTTTAAATTTCTGGAAACACCTATTGCACTATCCTTGGATATCAAATAACATGGGGCTCTGGCTTACTATGTAAAACAACTGTTCTGTTATACAGGAAGTTCTCAATGTCTTCAGCTACATAAAGAGCTGCTCACTATTACCTAAGTTTCTTATTTGTGTTCAGGTTTCCTTTCATGCCCGCTTCCAAATGCAAAAGCTAAGCTTTTGTTCTACGTTCACAGAACAGCTGTTGAGCAAGAGATCAGTGCTCGGTGTGAGGACATAGCATTTTTGAATCATCTATGTAAAGAGAAGTTAATCCCTTGTTCACAGGGAGAACTGTAGCAATCTCTAGTCTGTATGAAAAACAGGAGTCTGGGTTTAGGGCTTGCTTGGAGTGGCAGGGGTGCATCTTAAGACAAATTAATTACACATTTGTACACTTGAAAAAAAAAGTCAGCAGGTGGGACATTATGAGGAAGTTGGATGAAAGAATGCCAATATGAAATACCAGAATTTTAAAAAATTTTCTTTTTTTGGAAAATTACAGTGTCTTCCCCCTCACTTCTGAATGAGAATATCCATCCATTCCACACAGAAATTCAGATGTCTTCCCAGTTCTGTGTAGATGCCTTGCTAGAGCCGCTCCCACTGGGCTCCCAGTTGGATAGCTGGGTAAAGCTGAACCACCCCCATGGGATTACAGAGTTTTGGAACTCAGAATAAACAACTCCCGTGACTAAAACAAACTGCTTATATGAAGAGGTATGGAACATAACAGGGCCAGAACAAGCAAAGACATTTTTAAGACTTGACATCAAAAACCTTTGATAAGTTACTTTATTCTGCCAGCAGAGTTTTTCACCCATTATCAGCCTACACCAAAATAAGACGTTATACTGCCTTTCCCTTAACGTACAAAATGCAAAGGGTGTGGATTATGTGAGACATTAATTCTTCTCTATCAGTAGAAAACTTCAGAGACAACAGCAAAAACATTTTCAATTCACAGACTGAAGTGTTGAGTAATACACAGAACATGAAAGGAAGTGATTATTCTCTGTTCCAAAACAGAAACCAAGAGTCATGTAAAATTAGCAGGAACAAACTTATTTCCAGAATATAGACTTCTACTGTGGAAGTGCTTGTAGATGTACAGTGGCTCAAAAAGAACTGGAAAAATCCAGTGGGAAAAGTCAAAGCCAGCACTTTAGGCTCGGAAAGGTCCTAAGACCACAGCCCTGGGCTCAGAGTGTGCACCTAAGAAGATAATACCTGCCTTTCTCTTCTAGCGGGTCACAACTGCAAATGTCTGACTTGGAGAGGAAATTTTATGTTCATCCTTCAAAAACCTATTTCCAAGAAGTGAGAGTTTTCCTTCATAGAAAGCAACAAGAATACATGGAGCACAGCCAAACTGTTACTTAATATTGTTTTGATTAAAAGTCATTGGAAAACAAGCTAAGAGCTAATGAAGGGCTCAAAGCTAAATCCAGTGTACTGGATTCAGGCTCTGGGCAGACAAAGGATTACCAGATAGCCTCCTCATATCAGCAGATGATAAGCAAGCACCACTCTCACCCTTCCAGACCTCTCTAAACCTTTTGACACTATTAATCAAGTTAATGCCCACTCTAAAAGGTTCACAGGAATCAGGAGTGACTTTCTCAAACAGGTATAAGTCCATCAGAAAAATATGTCCCATAGCACCATACATTAACAAGACACTTAACTGTGTGGGCAAGTTTACCTAAAAAAAGCTGAATTCATGTGAAAAAAAGAAGACTCTACTAGATGACAGAACATGGAATTTACCTCATCAATGCATTCTGTTTTCACAACACAAATTCATTGAGAAAAAGAGCACTTGGACTTAGTGTTGAAATCAGGCTCTCACATTACAGTAACGCTTAAAACCAATATTGACAGTGCTGCTTCCACAAACTGGGAACATCCCCTTGGTGACCAACAACCTGGCCACAGCTGTGACCTCTGGTATGAAACACTGCCAAGTACAGAGAGCAGAAAAAACATACATCCAGGGCATAGTTTCCCTAGAGGTCAGTCCCAAATTGGAACAAAAGACCAATCCTGCCCTTTTCAAAAAGGCTGAAAATACATTTATCTAAAAGGACAGAAAATATGAACTAATAAAACCCAAAACCTGACAAGACAGGAATTAGTTACAATGACGGTGAAACAATTTAGGCATAACATTTGACACAAATCCCTCCCTGTCTCAGCATCCCTCTCTTTGTAGTGCAGTTTTCAGGCTCGTGTTGGAAACATCAAGTGTAAGATATTGTAAGGAGAAGGCAAGGTCATAAACAGAGAGGCAAACTTAGACCACTAGCATTATGTTCTTCAAATGCTACATTCCATAAGGAACTTCAGATCTACCACAAATTTTATTTTTACCACTTATTACAATCTCATCAACATAAGTACATAATTTTCCAAGTTCAACCCTATATATACAGAGATAAAGAACTACCATGAATTCACTTTAAAAACTATAGTTGGATTCCCTTATTTTCTCTTATAAATGCTATGACTTAGATTATATTTCAATTGTTTTTTGTGTCAAAAACACATGCCACTTCTCTTGGCATTGACCAGCAATTGAGCACTAAAGAACTTCTGTTTGCCTGTAGATACTCAGTTTCTTTTTCCCTTGGTTATTACTGACTCCAGACTCACTTATGCTGACCGATGACTTGCCATTAATCACGCACTTTGAGTATCCTCTGAGCTCAGCTGTCTCACAGAGATCAAGTTAGGGAGAAAATAATGATATGCACAAACTGAAAAGGACAGCATAACAAAATAAAAAAGCTAGAAATAGTCTTACTGTCATTTTCTCTAAAATGTGAAGGAAAATACCTGGGATTAGCAAGATGATGGGCATGAAGCAAACATGATGAGGATAGGAAGGGAAAAAGTTCTAAAATGGATTCTCTTCTCAGTGCTCAAGTAATCTGTGTCTATGGTGATAACTGGAAACATTAATTTACAACAATTCTAAATTTTTTAGCTTATATTTTCTTGTTATAATATTGTAACCTTCTCGGGAAGCATCCCAATTAATCCATGATTGTATAAGGTACTACTTTCAGAAAGCACATAGATCTCAAAAAGCACATACTTGCATATCCTCAGGTCTTGCTGGACAGATTCAGTTCAGCCACTTCCACCAGCTCAACATTAATGTGTTAATTAACACAACTCTCATTTTCACTGGCTAAAGACTTCTGCTATTGGCAGAGAAGATGCACACACTCCTGTTGGTTGGACGAAGTGCTTAAATCTCACAAAAAGGGAACCTCTGCTGGCTGCACACGCAATTCACTTTTCTGAGCAATAGATTTTATCCTTTCGTTACAGTCCTAGTCACCTGTAGCCATTAAAATTTACTTTGCAACCTGTACAACTTTTCCCTCCCAGTAATTCTATGGTCTGCAGGCAAGACAGCAATGCTGTTCTTTAGTCCATAGCAGTTGATTACAAATGTCAAAATACGAGCAACATCCATTAAGAGATCTTGCTCTGCATAAATGTTTCACAATGTCAGTCCAATCCAAGTTCCACTGATGCTATTTTGCAATCAAGTCTCTTTCACTTATTTGCCTTTCAACTTTTTAGTTAAGTGCTATGAAGTGCCTTTTCAGGTGCCTGAAAGGAAGTATAAATTAGGTATTTTCTATCCACGGATACACTGTCTCTGTGCTACAGCACTGCAGCTTCAGAGAGCATCTGTCCCTCAGGACACGGCCTACTCTTCTTTGATTCATACAATGGTGTTGCCCAGCACATGACAAAATAACCCTGCTTCTGAGTACTGTCTCCCAAAAGTCTGCTCTTTTGTTGCAAGATTTTCTGCTTTTTGCAGTATGTATCTAATGCATGCAGCTCCTTACTCCAGACTGCTGCATGTGGGAGCACAACTGCCAAGAACCTGCTCATGTCTCAAGAGGGATGACAGGTAGGAAAAACATAACAGAAAATGCAGAAGGAGAGGGGGGATTTTTTTGGAGAAAGAAGAGGTGGAGAGATCTGGGTTTATACTACAAAGGAAGATTAAGGATAGAATAATTCCTTTTTTATACAGTATCTCTCCCCTAGCTCTGCTTTTTGCTGGTACTGTAACAAGAAGGGAGATAAATTTCACCCAGAGATATCTGACAGCACACTAATAGAGAAAGATCCAGGACATACTGGGTTCAGATTTAGATACCAGAACTGTAATCAAAAGAAAGGACTGTTCTTGTTTCAGGCTCTGAATTAATTCCCCTTTTCTGTCACTTAAATTACTGTTGTTTTTCTTAAACTGTGCATACACATGGCTATTAGCTAAAACTAAACAAATAAGGACTGGCTACCAAGGTCACTCCTGCAAGATGCCTGTCAATTTCATATGAAGTAATTCTGGTTGCCAATGACTCAAACAAAAAATGTGTACACTGAGGACATGAAAAAAGAGTAAATTACCTTAGACTTAAAAACAAAGCAGCTGACTCTTCCTCTTCAGACACCTTACCTGACCTCTGTGGAAGTCTGGCAAGATTGACCAGTGGTTTTAAGGTCCAGTCTGGAAACCAGATGTCATGGTTTCAGTTCGAAACTGGGCAAAACCACCAATTTCGTGTAGTGGTTTTGGTTTGCCAATTTTAGAATTCCCCAAATTTGAAATTTTCCTGGCCAATGCACCACTGAGTGTGTTGGTTTCAGTGCTGGCCAATCACCAGTGCACTTCCTTCCTGCTGTGAGATAGGAAGATAGGATTAAGGGAAAGGCAAAGCAGGCTCAAAACTCTAAAAGGGTTTAAAGAAAGTTTTATTAACAGTAACTAAAAGGAAAAATAATAAGAATCAAAACAAACTCTTTAGAACACTTCTCCTCCCCCCACCACCTTTTCTTTCCCACTGACCATGTAAAGAAACAAAACCTAAAATTTCCAATTTGCCACCTTTGAAATAGGCTTTCTTCAGTTCACTTAGGGAGAGAAGTCCCTCTTGTCAGTGTTATGGAGACTTCTCCACAAGAGGAAGAAAAACAGTTCTCCCGTGGCTCTCAGTGTCTTCATGAATACAGCCACCCTGGGAAAGCTGCAATCATGAAGCCCCTCCCATTTCCACAAGCCTTCCCACAGTTTCTTTATGGGCCATGTTGACTTATGGGGTATTGCTGTAAAAATGAGCTGTTCAAAGGCAAAAGTTCTCATTATCTATCTCTAAAATCATCTTCATCCCTGAGAACAGAGATCTTCTTCCTCTCTCTCTGGGGGCACAGGGTCTCATCACTGTTCTCTCTCTCTGTTCAAACTTTGCATGGGATCACAGCTACTTCAACATCTGCTTACTTCAGCATGGAGGCCTTTGCCTGAATTTGAACCCTTCATCTCCCCACAGTTTCATCCATTACAGGGAAAAAGAGTCTTTTCTCCATAGCTTACGAGAGGATTTCAGCTCCAAGAATCAAGGCATCTTCTCATCCCTCCCATCTGGGTCTTGACTTCTTCTTCACTGACCTCTATGCCCTTCATGTTACTCCTTTACATGCTTACCTCTTGTTCCTTTCTCTCACTGGAAGGATGATTGAAGCACTGAAAGGGTTAACATCTCACCCGGGGCCTGCAGATGGTCACCTGACCCTTGCAGCGGGAGCTGCAGCTGGGGCTGTGTCCGGATCGGCTGCATGTCTGGTCTTTGGTTTTTGCTGCATTCAATTCCAGCTGCAAGGCCCCTCTGCATGGGCTGCAGGGCTGCCTCTGGTCTTAGCTGCATGATCTTGTGCTGCAGCTGAGCTAGGGAGAGGGGGCTTGCCAGCGAGATGTAAACAGCTACGGCCCGGCCCTGCCTCAGCCTAGACTCCACAGCCTCCCCGCCCCCTGCCTGGCAGTGGCTGGGGCCCGGTCCCAGCCTGGAAGGGGGCCCAGCGGGCTCCCCGGGAAGGGGCCCAGCCCCCGCGACACTCTCTGTCTTGCCCGGCAGCTGATGGGGGCCGGCGGCAATCCACAACAGGGGCGACCTGGCCCTGTGGCAGGGGCTGCCTAGCCCAGCCTGGCCAAGACAGGTGCCGGGCTGGACATGTCACCTCTTTGTCAGCCAGAAGTGAAAGAGCAAGTTCCCGGGTTTCTTTCGCCTTTTACATGTGTGTTTCACAGAGGCGTGTTCAACTTCCATTGGCTGGAAGGTTTGCATCACTTCCCTAGATTTCCTCTCATTCCAAACCACAACACCGGAATAGACAGTGACATTTCTTACTGGGAAGCATAAAGTCCATTTCTGCAATTACTTTTTGTTATGAATAAAATTTGGG
>VXAX01000292.1:0-38182 GCA_013399835.1 Leptocoma aspasia
TTCTTTGCCATGGAAACATTGGTTTCCCTGTCCATGACGGCCTCTGTGCAGCTCTGTTACAGGGAAGGCCACTGGGCCCAGACCTGGGGAGTTTCAGTCCAGAAAGAGGGAAAGTGGCTGCTTGCTTCTTTGTTTCTTTGTTTGTTTTCCACCAGATTGCTGAAATAAAGTAAAGTGCTCCTAACAAGATTAAAAGGTGCCACTGCTGAGCCCTCTCAGTTCTGGAAATCTTGTTTGGGTTTGGTACACGACATCTATAATGTTTCTTGGCTGGGCTCTTTGCCCTTTCATGAGAGATGAATTTCTGCTTCTTGCTGAGGGAAAGCAAATCGATGTTCAAATTAGGAGATTGATGAAACTGGTTCTTCCTTGTAGTTCCTGTTGCACCTGGGAGTCCTTATACAGTCATGATTTTGTCCTTGTTATTATTTAGCTGCAAAAGACTAGCAGGGCTCATGGATGAACCTATGGGAATGCCCAGATAATATCTTATTAACTGCCCAGGACAAGAGCAGGTAAGAAATACTTCTTAGTGGTTACCNTATTACCAAGATTGTCCTTAGATTCCAAACTAAGAGATTGTTATAGGTTAAAAAGTTCAGATGTAAAGTAGGAAAAAAAAAAGAGACTACCATACAATTCAACATTGCTCACTTGCACAAGAATGTGAACTACTATCACGAGGAATGCTACATTTAAAATATACTATGCCATGGAAAAAAATTGTGTGGATAGTTCTTAATTTTTATTAACATTAAAAGGGCTTGACATTTAAAAATAATTGAAAATGTTACATCAGCAACAGTAAATAGTGTGAGGAAAAGTATAAGTATTTTGAAAGGACTAGGATTTGAGCATTTTATTCAACTCAGCATTAAATGACATTTTTTCATTATATTAAGGATAACCACTATCCCAATGTATATATTAAATGTGCCCCCCAAAATAGTGAAGCAAATACAGATTAAGAAATGTCATCATTTTGAAGCAACTACAGTCTCTGAAAAATTTTGAAAGGTTCTTTGTAATCTTTCCTGAACGTAGCATGTTTTTTTAAGACAAAAGTTTCCTGTATCAGTTTGACTCCAGCTCCCTGCAGCATTTGAAATGATCCAATCTCCTGTTTCCAAAGCTCCCCCTGAAATCCTGAAACACTGAGTTAAATCAGTGCATTGCTCCTAACTCCGGTATGAGTATCCGAGTATTTAAGAGGAGAGCACGTGCTCTGCTGAAGGAGAGGAATCAGCTGCCCAGTTCCCTGATCTGGAAAAGCAAGATCTGCCCAACCCTGCTGGCTACACGGAGCTGTGGAGCAGCCTGTGCATGGTCAGCTGCCTGCACTGCACTGAGTGCTTCTGAAGGCACTGCAAACTACTCTGAGGGTTTCAGGATGCACAGGCACATGGGCTGACTCCATCATCTAGGTCTTAGAGCTCAACTGAAATAAGGTTTATTATTAAACACAACATTGTGGGATTTCTCCTTGTTTTGATCTCTTAATCTGTCCTGTGCTAAAATGTATCATGCCAGCTGAAAGTCAGAATTTGTCACTGGCTTGAACATAGTTTATAAGAAAAAAAAATTACTCTAAAAAGTTGGGGTTTTTTTAATATTTCATGCACTTATATGATTTTTCTGTCCCCCATTAGCAGAAATATCTTCAATGTTTAAGTCTAATAAACCCTCAAAGGCCCAAACTTCTGACTTCTTGCAGTGCAACATGGAAATCATTAGAAAACACATACATCTATAATGCAAATTTGATGTTAAATGTGTTTGGTGGTCCCTGTAGAAGAGGAAGTTTAATCTTTCTTTCTTTCTGTAGGCACCAGCTTATAATTTCTTCATGTGTAGCTGCTAAGAGAGCATGCATACAGATGAGTTCTTAGATGTCTGATAGCAATTTACTTACCCAAAGATCCCATTTGCATGTGAAAAAGTAGATGTATATAGAGTCTGGGTTTCATTTTATGCTTACATTGAGCCTTTAAGTGACTGCTGCTGAGCACATCCTTGGAATAACAAGAAGCATTTACAGCTTCATCCCCTAAAAATTTATATCACTTCTGTTGTATTAACATTGTAGAAAGTTACAGGGAGTATGACAGCGTACTCTGCATTTAGATGAGTACCAAAAGGAATGGGCAGGATTAAAGAATGCTTGTTCCAATGATCCAACAGGTGCTTTGGCTAGAATCCTGGGCCACTAAGTGAAGTAATCTTTCCATGTGTTATTAATGAAGATGAGATTTGACCCCCAGTGTTCACCCCTAAGGTCTATCTAAAGCTGTGGCTGAGTGTAGCTCCCTGACTGTTGCTCACTTACAAACTTCTCCTTTTCAGCTCCGTAGAATGGCTGAAATGATAGGACAGTTTGTAACTCACAGTCTGTTTTGCCTGGAGTCTTGTAGTATCGGTGGTTTGGGGCTGACTGAATGCATCACACCTTGAGCACAAGCTGCATTTGACCTCATTGTGATGAACTAGTCCAGAGCTTCCCCGTGCCTGATGCCCAAACACATCTCTGCAGATATACCCTAGACCTGAACCATTCTTTGCCCTACAAATACTAATAAAACAAGGAGAGAAAGATGTTTTCCCTGCAATACAGGATGAGGCAGCTGTAGTTAGTGGAGATGCTGGAGCCTCCATGATATGAAAAAGGTGTACTTTGAATAAATGCATAAATGCGATATTTCCACATGCAACAAAACAATGTCATAGCACAAATAATTTCCCTTCTAAGTAAGAATGTGCATTTGTATCTTAACAGACAATACTCAGCCTTTAAAACAGTTTGAATTCTGCATTATTTCTTATTATTTGTCTCTTTGAGAAATGATGCATTCTCATCTTTACTCAAAGACTTTGAACAGAGCAGCACTCCTCTCAAGCATGTATCATGGTCATGACCATTAATGAGGTGACAATAGAATATGTCATTGCAGCACCAGCATTTTGTCAGTTGTAATAATTTCCCCATATATTTGTTGACCTCACTCTGTGCTAACTCTTCTGCTGGGTTAACACTGTCCTACTGCAGAAACAAAAACCAGCAGTGTATTTCCCTCTATATCACACTTGATCCAATCAGTCTTATTTTAAGGCATTGTCAAAGGCAGGAGATGCTTGTCTGTTATTAAAGGGCATGTTTTCATAAATAACCCCAAAAAATCCTGGGAAGTGTGACCCATAAAAGGCAGTGCTTCTCTTTTTTCTTAGTTTCCCTTTTTTTGCTGTTGTTTTGGTTAGGTTTTTTTGGTTGGTTGGCTTTTGTTTTGTGTTTGTTTGTTTTGTTTTTTGGTTTGTTTGTTTGTTTCTGTGGCTATAACAATCCAATAGATAGTATCCCACAAAATATGTGCAGGGCACAGAATGAGCACGTGGCCATTTCATGGGTTTAGAAAGTTTAAAAGTAGTAACAGTACAACCACATCTGTTCTGTCATCTGCAAATGTAAATTAGCATAGTGCACATGGTTCCTCAGAAGGGACAGAGGACTGCTCAAGATTAGCACCACTCCATTAATTTCATTTACACTCTTTGCATCCACCCTACAGCTGGTAGAGTTTTCAAAATAATGCTACCAGACTACAAAAAGGTGTAAAATGAAGAAATGAGCAGCTCAATAAATAAATGAAGTCAGCACTGACTGAATATAGCATTACTTATGGCACACAGTGTTTAGAATATTCAGTCAGATCTCTTTTACAAGCAGTTGATATTCTGGGTAGTCTGTTCATAATGTTGTCAAGAGAGTTAGAAGGATGTTAACATTTCATTACTCTTGTCATTGATTTTCATCTGCTTTCTTCACAACAAAAGTCAAAATGTGACCTCTCATTCCACTGAATTAGTTCCAGAACACTTGGCATTATTGACCTCCTAATGGAAATTAATGGTGGCTCTTTTGATTCAGTCTTTCAAGGAGGCACACCAAGCACATTTAAAACACAGGCATGGTTATTTCTCATTTTGAAGTAACACATTGTTAAGTAATGAAATGTACATAATTGCAACATTAAATTTGTAAATTCAAGTGCACCGAATTCAAGAAACTTAAACTGCATTATCAGGAACTGATGCTGGAAAGATTTAAGATTGGCAATAATTTCAGACCTGAGAGTTAAAGAGTTTTACAGGGAATGCTATATGTACACTTAGAGCATTTCAGCCTCAGGTCCTAAATTCATAGTGAAATTCTGGCAGGACTGAAATGCTTTCACTATGCAGCAGAGACATTTACACATTAGCCTAGTTATTTCCATGCTCTTCATTCTCCTTTTATGTTAGAAAAGAATGCAAATTCTTCTCAGTGACTTTTGACTTTTCTGCTCGTGAGCTGTCACCCTGCAGTTGAATGGATTTCCTTCATCCAGATTCTTACATAAACTGACTTCTGTTTATGGATTTGGAGCCCTCCTTTTTTGCATCTGTGTAACTAAGGATTATCTCTACCAGGTGAAACAGGAAAGCTAAATGGGTGCATATCTGGAGACTGGGTGAAAGCTTGCCATTTTATCTAAACCATTTTCCCTTCCTGGAAAATTCTCCCAGAAATAATACCTGGGGAAATATCTGGGAAAACTGCTAGAATAAGGAATAAACTAACTTAATTTCCCTCTTTCCTTAGACAACAAAGACTATGATGCATATCTCTCTTATACCAAAGTGGATCCTGACCAGTGGAATCAAGAAACTGGAGAAGAAGAAAGATTTGCTCTTGAGATTCTACCAGATATGCTGGAAAAGCATTATGGATACAAGTTGTTCATACCAGACAGAGATTTGATTCCCACAGGAAGTAAGTCATGTCTTTATTCTCATGTGATATTGAAGGAGAAAATGAGTAATTGCAGTGACTGTTTTAGTCTTGTTTCTATACCTACTCCTTCAGAATGTAATCTTTTCTCCCATGTCTTAGAGAATGGTGAGAATAAGGCACCAAACATTAATGTGCATTTCCCAGAGAAGAGAATTATTATTCAATAATTGTATTGTTTTAATTGAAGGTAAAACAGTGCAGAAAGGGGATGCATAAGTAAAGGAAATTAAAGAGACTAACATTTTTCAGATTTTTTGAGAACTTGCATCTCTAGGAATGAATACCGAGTTCTTTGTTTTCGGTTCCTTAGATTTTGTTTGGAAAGATATCCATGATTTTAAGTATTACAGAAATTCACACAGGAAGGAAAAGGTTGTGTTTGGACTAAGGCAATGTTGAATAATAACTTCTACACCAGAAAAATGTAGTGAATTCTGTCAGTGTCCACTGTAGACAAATGTGTAGTAGATGTACTTGATCATTCTCAGAGACTGAATGCTAGAATTGATTCCAGCTGGTACAAGTAAATCTTTTTCATATTCCTCTCACATATTCCAACATGAGTGCAGTAATATTTTGTCAGTTGTAATATTCTTTGTTACTTCTGTGTAACCATATAGACAGTGACTAAGTTCAATACCTTTAATGAAAGATAAAAGGATACTTGGTATAGACGAAGAATAACATAGAACATCAAACAATCTAATGGATATTTTTTAAATCTACAGCAAATGGAAAGCTAATTTACAGGAGACAACACTTTTTATGAATGTATGTGGCAGGGACATGAAGGAAAAGCAGAATCTAAGCCTACCAGAAAATTTAGAGTATCATTTGGGTTTGAGATTGAGGTCCTGAAGCACATGGCTGCTGCTCTGTTGTCTAACTGGGTGACTTTGCCTTTTTAAAGGTAAAAGTCATGCTGGACATATTTGTTCCAATAGTGATATAGGTGATACAAAGCCACAGTTCATGAAGAAACACTCACAATCGGTAGCACATGTGGGAATAGGTGTTTTGCAGGATCACAGAATGGTTGAGGTTGGAAGGGGCCTGTGGAGATCATCTTTTCCAACCTCCCTGTTCAAGAAGATCCACATAAAGCAGGTTGCTCAGATCATGTTCTGTCAGGCCAGCCTGGCACATTTGCAATTGATGTTTTTGCATATTTCGGTGAGATCTTCGGGGAGCAGGGATTTGCCTCTGTTGTTTCTCACCAGTATGAGAGCAGACTGTTTTCTTAGATTGCTTCTTGAGCAATTGTTTTGTTTTGTAGCCTACATTGAAGACGTGGCAAGATGTGTAGACCAAAGCAAGCGACTGATCATCGTCATGACTCCAAGTTACGTGGTAAGAAGAGGTTGGAGCATCTTTGAACTGGAAACAAGGCTTCGAAATATGTTAGTCACGGGAGAAATCAAAGTGATACTGATTGAATGCAGTGAACTACGAGGAGTTATGAACTACCAGGAGGTTGAGGCCCTAAAACATACCATCAAGCTCCTCACTGTCATTAAATGGCATGGACCAAAATGCAACAAGTTGAATTCCAAGTTCTGGAAACGTTTACAGTACGAAATGCCTTTTAAGAGGATTGAACCCATGACAAACGAGCAGGTTTTAGATGTCAGTGAGCAGGGGCCCTTTGGGGAACTGCAGACAGTCTCCGCAATTTCCATGGCTGCTGCCACCTCCACTGCTCTTGCCACTGCCCATCCAGACCTGCGCTCCACCTTTCATAACACATACCATTCACAGATGCGCCAGAAACACTATTACCGAAGCTATGAGTACGATGTACCTCCTGCTGGCACCCTGCCTCTTACCTCAATAGGTAACCAGCACACCTACTGCAACATCCCCATGACACTTATAAACGGGCAGCGGCCGCAGACAAAAACTAACAGGGAGCAGAACCCCGAAGAGGCTCACACAAACAGTGCCATACTGCCCCTCCTGCCACGGGAGACCAGTATATCAAGTGTCATTTGGTGACCGACATGCAAGGGGCTGTCAACCCCCTTGAGTAGGAGCAGAGTCTGCAGTCTGGTGCCTGGAACTACATCCTCGACTGCTGCTGTTAAACATGCATTACAATCGATAACAAACGAGGAAAAACAGGGTCTTGTACATAAGTTTTTTGCAATTTCTTTGTAGCATCAGTCTTCCTGTTTTAGCCATGTCTCTTCCCATTCACATTTTTGACTTTGTTTTATATGTCATTGGAATTTGTATATTTACATTTTTTTTTAATGAAGAGACTGCTGTATAGATAGGAAACTTTTTTGCTTCATTAGTATAGTTTTAGACTTTTTGTTTGTTTGTTTATAACCTCTCTTGGGAATGCTTGGACAAAGCTATGTTGATATCAGAAGCACCATCCATTTTGTTGGCCTGCCTAGCCATGCCTGCTGCAGCTCACCTCTTTTGGGGAGTTTTTGCTCTTAGAAGGACCCCACTGCTCACTGAGAGCTCCAGTTTCATTTCTACTCCCGTAATGTGCACTGCTCCTTCCCTGCCCTTACAAAGACCCCCATTTGGGGTAACACTACAGTCTGATCATCTAACATGTAACTTGGTAGATACCTGTCAAACAAGAGAAAACACCCAATCTGTATTGGTTGCTTCACAGTAGTCACTAGAGTGTGTAGAAACTATAGCCGGTTTGGTTTTTGCTTTCTTGGGTTTGGTTTTTTTCTTAATTCTTATTTTAAGAATGAGTTGGTTGTATCCCTTTTATAAATATAAAAGCAACCCTATTTTTAACACATCCTGGAAGAGTATTAATGTGGTTGTGGATTTTATTTTTTAAGCACTCAATGTTTTTTTCTTTCTCAACTTTCAAAATCTTGCAAATAACATTTGCAAATGTCAGGCGAGTAAGACAAGTGAGGCAATAGACACTGAAGTGCAGAGTCCTGCTGATATGTACAGTGATGACTTCCAAACCAAAGGGGAATAAAAAAGACAGTATTGTAGATGGTTTGTCACTTTGTATTATAGAAAGTGTTATTTTCAAAAAAAAAAAGTAAGAGCAAAACATTATTTTCCTGTGGATTTCAGAGTCCCATGTATTTTAATGTTCCAAAAACTGTATTTGCTTTAAAATGATATATTCAAGATTAAGAAATCTTCTTTCATTTGGTTTTAGCTTGTAACGATAAATAAAACTTTATTAATTTCAACATGATTTCAGTAAGAACTCAGGCAGAAAAAATGACGTGATTACCAGAAATATAATTGTTTTCAGAATAAACTTTATTTATACAAAATTAATATTTAAATCAGACCTGGAAGTATTAAAAACAATTTATTCACTTTAATGAATAAATAAATTAGTTTTATTTTTATGTATGATTCCATCTTTGAAGAGTTGCAAATAATGCATGTACCATGGCTGACAGGGAGGAATAAAAGTCCACCACTGTGTTTACATCCAGACATCTTTGAGACAAATTGAATAAGAACGTTGCTCATACTTATGTTTTGAATAAGAGAAAGTCCTTTCTGGTTTTAGAAAGAGAGAGGAGGGGTGCAGCTCTGCAACATATTCAGGCCAAGCTCTCTGCTAGTCCCTGCTGGCAGAAGCAGAGGAGCTGGAGTAGAGTTACTGGTTGCAGCACACTGTCATGGAGTCATGGGTTTGATTTACCCTGGCAGAACCCTAACTGGTGTCCTGGCAAACAGGCCTTAGAGTCTATTTATGTAATTAATTAGCTTTAGGCATTTTTATGGCAGTTGAATGATATCGGACGATATAATGGATGTTGTGGGGTTTGCTCATCAAGATTGTCACAATGAGAAAAGTAGAGCTTATAATATTTTGGTCTTCTTAATGAGAAGTGAGTGGAGAAGCTGCAGTTTGGGGGATGTTTGTGGGAGCAATCCAGAACTCACAGTGTGGGAGGAAATGACTGTGCTCCTGTTGTGAAAGTCAAAAAATCTCAGTACCTGCATAAGAAGCTAATAGACCTTTGAGGTATGCACTGATTGTTATCTGCTTAAAATGTTTATTTCTCTGAGATTAAGCTCAAGTCCTTTTCTACAACATGTTCTTTATTATAATGTCTCTGGACATGTGCCAAACATCCACAAAATGGAAATTAGGCTGCCAGGTCACATAAAATTTTAAGAGAGCTTTGCACTTTTACTTTAAGAAAGCTATTATTTATTTGCTCTTACAGACACCTGTCAGGCCCTGATGGCATTTTCCTTCATTCATTTGGATGCCTGTCCTGGTTTTCACTGGGCTGAGGGGGGGAGAAAGGGAGGGGTTGAATGAGTGGCAGTGTGGTGCTTAATTTCCATCTGGGCTTAAACCACAACAGTCCCAAATGCCCCAGGATCCTCTGAAAGCAATGCATTATTTTTTCACCTTTACATGCCCTGGTGTAAAGACTGGGATGTGGAATAAATGTAGGATGTAATTATTTGACCACAATCACATTTAGACTATTGGTAGGTCTTTTCTTAGCTACATGGGAAATATTTTCTGTTCTTCTATTTTTAGTGTAGATTTAAGCACTTTGAATAGCATGATTCAGGGATTGACAAATACTATTTGATATTCTCACTACTTAAGGAAAATTTTTCTTATAATGTTTTGTCATAATATTAAATACAAGAAAAACAAAGAAACAAACAAACAAAAGAAAGAGAGACAAACCACAAAACCTGAAGTAAGTGGAGAAGTTGTCTGTGGCTTTAGAAGCATTCCTTCTTAGTATTCCTCTTCTGTGAACAGCTCTGTGTGGAGAACAGTGAAGGAAAGTGTTGTGTGTTCACGTGCTCTATGTTTGACAAAAATTCTGTTGGAATGCAAAATAAAATGGAAACAAACAAGCAAACAAACCAAAATCAACAAAAACTGTCATTGCCCTAGTGCTTAGGCTCCATCCTTTTAGGTGAAGGTGTTTTGGTTTTTGACATTGCAGCCTAAACTGTGCATGCAATAGCCACATATAAGGTTTAGCCATAAGCAAATAGCACTTTATTTTAAAAAAGGCACAGTGGGATGGTCAGAAAACTTACTCTGCCTGGTCAATAATTTTGGGTCTCTATGTGGATTCTATGCACGTGCATTATCCAAGTGTGGTGCTCTGTCTTTATAAGGCTCCCTCTAATCGTGGTAGTCCATGTTATAAAAGGACTCTTGTTATACAGCTTATGTAAATTCAGTACATAGGTTCTCCAGACAGCATATATAGCTGGACAGAAATGAGAGATTGTATAGAATGGAGCTAATTATTTTGAAGGCAAAATGCATTGTTGGGTCTGATTCTGTTCTAAGTTACAGCACTATGATTTGAGAGTAAATCTAATAAATCTGAACGAGTGCAAGATTGATTTGTGTGGGAGAAGAAAATTGGAAAAACAAAGAGAAAAGGAATTCACATTTGCAGTCTGTGACAATGTGAAATCTTGTCTGCAAGGAAAGGAACAGCAAAATGCCTTCTGGATTTTAGTGGGGACCCAGTTCTCACCTGGCAGCCAACATCAAACTCTTTCAATATGATCTGGTTCAGAGCTCAACACGGTTAGGCTTAGATGCAAACGAAGATTTTTCTATTACTGCACAGCTGTGAAAACCATGTGTATTTTACATAATGGGTGATAATCAGTTTCAAAATTGTCAGAAAGCTTGTTATACCCACCTGATCAAAATTCACCAAGTTTTATTTGGATATTGTGCACTAATGACCCATTTAAATTATAGATAGAGCGGTGAGATTTGGGAAAAGTGGCCTAGTAAAAAGGATTCCTTCATTTTTAAACTAAATTAAAGAAAAAAAAAGAAAGAAAATGTCAAGCTAGTAAGCCTAAGGAGAGTTTAATTAAAATCCGAAGAAGGAAGAAAAACCACAGTAGTAAAGTAAGCTCAAAATAGAACCATGGCCAATGGAGAATAAAGGGCAAAATACCCACTTGCTTTTTGACTGTGTTGTGGTTTCTTTTGTTATGCAAAGCTCTGTACTCTGGCTGACCTACATCAAGCAACTGGCTTTTTTGGAGGCCATCCAGACAGATCAGCAATACAAATATGTCCCTGTATGTCTAATAGACTTCCAAATGATTTTGTACTTGTTGATAGTCTAGCACAGAGAAATTTTTGTTTGTCTTCTGTTGTTATAAAGAGGATGGCAAAAATCTGTCAGCACTAAAAAAATCTCTTTAGCAGACTTAGTTTATTAACTACAGTAACTATATTCCTTCACTCCCATCCCCTATCTGGATTGCTGTTATTAGAACACTTTTTCCTAGTTGAGAAATAGGTTAAAGTGGCTGGCAACAGAAAAAGTGTGAGCAACCTCGTAACAGTGAGTTTCCTTGTATTATGAAGGCTGCAAGTTCCCTTGGTTTTTGGTTTTTTTTTTTTTTTTTGTATAAGCACATCTCTTCACCTCCTAAATAACCCGCTGAGTAGAGGTTGAAGAACACCATTGTGTCTTTAATTTCAGATTCACTGAATTTAGCATGGATACTGAGCTGTAGTTTGTTATGTAATTCTTCAGGGCCATTTTCCATTGGCTCTGTCCCTATCCTCCAAGAAGATATTGGCTGCATCACACTTCACCAAACAGCCTTGGCTTGATGTTCCAAAACTCAGAGTTGTTGCCCTGGGGAGCAAAAATGATAAAAATGTTTCAGTTATTAAGTTTACTTATGACCTTTTTTTTTTTTTTTGGGTAAACTCTGCTTATAACAAAGTTTGACTCTTCCTCTGGACTAATAAACTCTGGGTGTAGGTTTAGAGTCCACAGGGTCATGAATTAATTAGAGAAGAAATTACAAAGACAGGTCTGATACCTTATGTGGAAAACTTGTCAATTCTGAAGCTGTTCAGATTACTGAAAAATGAGTATATTTTTATTGAGGGTTTTTAAAGGGAAGTATTCAACTTGTAATTACAACCAGACACATCCCAAAAGCTTATCAGCATTCTTAACATTAAATAACTAATACCTTAAATAACATAATTTCAGAAACATTCAATAGTCAATTCAAATATTTTTATTTGGGGGAACTAAGAGATTCTCTAGGATCTAAATGTTAAATAAAGTAGATTATCTAGTACTGAGCTTTTTGAGGTACAAACATTGTTTTTCTTGATCACTAGTCTTAGGAAAATAATTTGAAGTAAAATGCAAGAGCTAGGAATTTGAGGGAGGTATTACTGATATTTTTTATAAAGACATCTCTTAACCATCAGAACATGTCAAAAGGAACACACAAATTACAAAAAAAAATAAAATAGATGTGTTTTTTAACTTTCTCTTTCTTTGTTAATCAACTAGCTCTGTCTCTGCCCTCCTCAAAAACACAAAGGGATCCAGGAACAATTAATACCTACTGAGCCCATACTCTCAAACACATTTTTTGACAGACAAAGAATTGCAAGCCAGAACAGGCAGCAGCACCACATGTCTACGGCTGAGAAGCTCCACAGAGGGGAAAGTGTGTTCCTGTGCATGGAGGAGGAGAGCACAGGCCCCTTTGGCCTCGTGTTTAGTTACTCCTGTGCCAGGTGGGTGCAGAAGGAACATGGGCTCAAGCTATCCCCATCTCCCACCTGCTGAGCAATACACAGGGAAGGTGGGCACTAAGTTGCTCCTGATGTTAGTGGAAACAAACGTGAGATCTGTCAGATGTCGAGGGACAGATACCCTGTGGCAAAGCAGCTGAAAGAGCAGGAACAGCTGACAATATTTCCCTTTTGCTCCATGTTCAAAGCAAATGCCAGCACCGAGCATAGGAAGAGGTCAGCTTGCTTGGTTAGTGTGCAATGCACTGAATGACAGCTACAGGAAATTGCCATCCCAATCAGGTACCTCCACACCTGAGCACTTTGCAGAAATTTCCATCCCATCCTATCCCATCCCATCCTATCCTGTCCCATCCCCTCCTCTCATATGTTTTCCTTGCAGACTGAATTAGAAGTACAAGCACTCAAAGCTTGATGTAAGGCCTCAGGTTGGGGTCCACATAAAACCCTTTGCAGAGACGTTTAGGGTGAATAGATATCTTCTTTCCTGAGACTTACAGGAGTAAAGCTTTGACCTGAAAAAAGGCTGTGTTTTTTGTTCTCAGTACACCATTTTCCACAACCACATAGACAGCTCACATGAAGCAACATCCTGGTACTATTCTGATCTTCTCTGAGGTAAAAAGAAAGTCTTAAAAATGTCAGTTATGGGCTCAAGATATTCCATCAAGCTGCAGCCTGCACACACACACTTAAAAACAACTTGTTTGTTAAAAAACAAACATAAAGAAAGAAAAGTAAATTAACAATGCAATTACTTAATCTTTTTAAACCTGGGTTTAGACAACTCTTTTTCAAGAGAAGGTTGTTTTCTCCCAATGTTTTGTAGGAAGCTAAGTAAAAGACTTTTCCAAATTTTCTCTCCATTCTTTGCATGACAGGTAAATTGTAGAGAGATTTGTTTAGGAAATCTCATTATTCATTGTAAATTTAAAACACAAGTGGCAATGAATTTACAGACATACAAGAAGTTGTTTGCCAGAGTTAATATTCCCTGGTGAACAGCTCACTACAGCCCTAATTGAGTTCTTAGGAATGTTTCAGTAGAAAATTTAAACAATTAGTATTATAAGTTTACGTTCAGCATCACATTAGAACACTGTACATTTGTCATCTTAACACCCTGGCAACTTCAAATGGAGCAATTATGTAAATACAAAGCAGTGAGGAGAGCAGTGACACAACTGTCTCTCCAGCTGTCTTAGCAAAATAGTTCATTGACACTAGGCTCCTTCTTTGAGACCACTAACCTATGCCTACCTCAGCAAAACACATGAGTCTGCAAACTCTGCAGATATCTGGGACAAAATTGTTGCAATAAACACTCTCAAATCTTAGTTACATCACAAAAAGCACTTTATGCAATTTTATTCCTGCACACAGGTATTTTAACTTGTAATCATTTAATCATAGAACTGTACAACAACATAAAATAAGCAGCACTCAAAAAAAGGCAAGGAAGTCCCAAAAATCTGGGTTTTTTCATAGCAAGACATTCTCCATGTGCTGGAAGGAGATGACAAACTTGTAACCAAGCCATTGCTAGGGATACTGTGCCACAGACACATTGCCAGGGTGACACGGGGTGGGAGAGGTATAGGGAACATTTTTATTGGTCATGTCGTGACCAGGCAGGTTAACACAATGAGCATTCATCCAGTCCTGCTGCCACGGGAAATTACAGATATCTTTTGCTTGGAAACCCAAATTTAGCGGATACTTCCTTCATCAACTGTTTCCTATCTGAAGCCATTTATAAACCTTGTTAGAGGTAGGAAATGTTTTGTTTTCTGGTTAATAGGACCTACCTGAATATCTGCCAAATTTTGTATTGTAAATAATGTTGTCAGTACAGTTCATCTCTTATTTTCTCTGATTACCTCTTCATTCTCCTAAACAAAAGAGCTTGCGAATAGCTTTCACTACCACATAACCAATACCATTCCTACATTTTTTTTTAATGTTGTTAGTTGTTTGAAGAATGAGAAGCAGCAGCAATGGTGCTAGCTGCTTGAAATGACACTTGCCAAGTTGTTCTTTAGGGAATGTTTAGGAAAAATTCCCTTTTAGTCATCTCAGCCGCCTTACCAGATATACAACTTTCAAGATCCCCTCAGACAGCAATCTAGAGCATAAGGAGTTGGACACAGACTGAGATGCACGTGAATATAATTTTCAAGAATGTTTTCATTCCTTGTAGCTCCTCAAATTGTATTTTTGTTTGTTGGGCCTTGCTTTGCTTTGTTCGGATTTGTTTTCATAAGGAGACATCAGGACTGAGATACAATTGCACTGCATGAATTTATTAGAAAGAATGAAGCGGAAGTCCAGAGAACTGGACTGAAATAGTCATAAACAAGGCTAAAAGTCTCCTAAATGTGCACATGGCAACTGTTCAAAGAGCTGCCGTATTTCCTTAGCTCCCACTTCAGTCAGTTCTCCACTTCATAGCCAATCCAAAAAATAGGTATTTTAAGGGAAAATAGTTACTTTCAGGTGCCATTATACCTGGAGTCTCAGGCACAGTGAGTCTGATTTCCCCTGCTCACTGAGAAATGAGCTTCCTTTCAAAAGCTGAGGTTTTCTCCTCCAGCCTTCTGATTGCTATCTGTTGGCTATCTAAGGCTTTCCAAAGTCTTGAAAAAAGATAAAATATTTCAAAGTCAAGGTGAATCTATGGGAATTTACAAAATTATCATTTGCTATTTCAAATACTTTACTAGAACACAGATGTCTGCCCCTTCTTCCTGTAACTCTTACAGTTCTTCTGCCCTAGGTAGTAATTTGCTATAATTTATTTTACATGTCCTGTAAAAATATGACCTAAGATATTTTTATATTATTCAGAAAACTCATAAATAATTTATAACACCTACATTATAAAGGTTTGCAGATTTGTTAATGATGTATGTTCAGCATGCTAATAAAGTTAAAGAAGGCAGCTGCCCAGTGCTGGGCAGTGGTGAAGCAGCAACAAGTAGTGAGCAGAGGATGCTGAAAGACAAAATATTGATCTTAGTTTTTGCAGTAAAAGGGAGTTATATTATCTCCCAACAATGCATCTAAATATCCACTGTTGTCACTCACGGAAGTTTTAAACCACCTATGAATTTTGCAGGAAAAGCACACTATTAAATTTTGTGCAGTTACTAGTTCATGAGACTGTTGATAATATATAAAATTAAACATATGCACCATTTCATAAGTAAATCTTTTTATTAGCATATTGTATGTTCTGCATCTTTTTCAGATGCCAAGAAAACAAAATGACCAAAAAGATCTTTAACAGAAAGAACATATGTCTAGTTGAAATCCTAGAAGAGAAATTTCATCACCTGCTCTTTCATAAAAAGAACTGCAAAGTAATACAAATAGAGCAATTTGTCTAGGGGGTTTAGTTTCTTTAATTTTATTTAGCTCCTTTACTCATCTCAGAAGTAGCTGACTGTCCACAAGCAGAATGCACAACACAACTCAAGCAGTAATAGTCCCTTCTTGGGAGCCCACTGTTCAAAGTTAACACTTGGTTAAGCACCTTGATAAAGCACTTTGTTAATAAAGCTCTCAGCTGGTCTTCCATAGTCTGAGGAACCAGCAGAGTAGAACTGCTTTGTAGCTCCTATTGAATACATGCACATACATTGAAGATATAAATGTCTACTTACCATCTTTAGTATTGCATTAATGGAATGAAACAAAGAAGTGCCATGCTAGGCTTTGGCACCTTTTATCTTAATTTTCTTAATAGTTGATGAAAGTAAAAAAAAATATTTCTGCTGGAGTCAGCAGAATTAACTGTAGCTCTGTATAACTGGTGCAAAAATAAAGAGCAGAATCAGGCCCAGAATTTGTGAACATGAATTTGTGTCTATTCTACAATTTGACTGAAGTTTTAACATCATTGCCTTTTATAACTGTCCATAACTATTGCCATACAAACCATAAATTAACGTATGCATTCTTGTCAGGGTTTTCTTTAAGCCTACAGGTATGATTATAAACTGGAAAATATGTCTCTTCCTTAATACACTTTTTTCAAAAGCATTAAAGTTAAAATAGAAGCACTAAAGTGGAACTACGTCAACCTATACTTATGCCTACTGTATGTTAAAGATTTTACCTAAAGAGATTTACTTATATTTATTTTTTAAAAAATTAGATGGGTCATAGCTAAAAGAAACTGCATTTTTGTAGTAATACTATACTTACTGCTGAGAAGCAAGAGAGTCATGATCAAAATGTTACCCAGTTTCAGTGTATGTTACTTTAAAAAGAACATGGTTTATGTTATCCTAATTTCGGAAAATTCACCAAGCCTGGTATAAAAAATGAAGACCTTATTGTAATAGCTATAACATATCAAACATTTTGTATTTTCGTCAGTTTTATTCTTACAGGAGAAAGGACATCACTCACTAAATATGAATGCTGCACATGTTAGCAATAGAAACATTGATTTTTGTAACTTTGATTGCACTTGCCTTAACTTTTCCACACATACATACAAACACAAGTAACACACAGAGGGGGGAAAAAGAGGATTAAGAGAAATAAAACCCACAAAAGTAGGCAAGTTTTAGATTATTTATTAAATAACAACACATGAGCTTTTTCAGTACAATCCTTGTAAAGAGCACATGATGCCATAAGTTTGTTAAAGCACAAGGTGTACTTTGTCTAGATAAAAAAAAAACAACAAAACAACACAAAACCAAACAAAAAAAAAAGCCTTTTGGTGTGACTTTGATTTAGGTTTAAAAAAGTTGGATGTTTAAAAAAAATCTTTATTACTTGCATATGAATATTTTTGTATTATAATATACAAAGAAGGTTTTAAAACAAAACAAAAAAACCCACTTGCTTTATAGTGTGCAAATTTTAGAGAAAAGTAAACAGGGTATGTGTCCAGTTTGTAAAACAATGTTCTCCTTTCAAGATTGCTCTTTCACTGATTAAATGCAAGGTTATGACAACTTGAAATACTTTTTTTTTGTGAACTGACAAAGAAAAAATAAAGCAATGTGAATAATTTGCGTATGCAAACTTTTTTTTTTTTTAAAGAAATTTTTTGCTGGTGGCAATACAAATTTAACAGCATGATAAGGAAAGCTTTGGAGGTACCAGTTCAGTGATTTGACTAGAAGGGCATACTGGGGCAGACCATATGCATTGGATAAGCTGGCACAGCTCCCCAGGAGGCAATGGAGCTGCTCCAGCTTACACCAGCTGAGATTCTGACCTCTAATATATTTATTTCTTCTTGTTTCCTCTTGTTCTGCTGTTTTATTTCTTAAGGATATTTTCTTTAGGATATATGTATTTTTTTTTCTGTGTACTCTTTTTTTTTCAAAAACTTTAAGGGTTGTGGTTATAATCATTGTAAAGCAAGAAATGCAGTCTCATAACTCTCTGGGGCAAGGACTTTGTGTGTGGGTGGCACATACTTGTTTGGTTTGTTACAGCACTGCTCAAGTTTTGTGACAGTTTAGCTCCACTGGAACCACGAGGTGACAGGGGAGTAGCAGAACATGGTGGGGAATAGAGTAACATGGTAGGGAATGATTTTTAGCACTGTGTGTGTGTGTGGTGTGTTTGTGTGAGCATCATGGAAGACCCTGACTGATACAGAAACTGTAGTGGAACAGAAGGAGCTCAAATCACAGCAATGTTGTCATTGTATCAATGAAAGCTAATCAGAAAATGTCAAAAAGGGCATTATTGAAAACCTGGATGAATGCTTTTCTAAATTTGTTGAATATGACATCATGCCTGGGTCAGGACAAATTCCATCCTTGGGTTTCTGAACAGACTGCAAGCTTTGTGGTTCTCTTCTAAACTGCAGTGGCATAAATCATTATCCCAGGCAATGGGTTTATACCCATGTTATACCACTCAAATGAATTGCAATCAGCTTCTTTTTGACCTTCCTATCAAGACCCTCACCTTCTGAAGTCCTGAAAAATGCAAGGAAAACTGAACTTGTTTCCACTCTTTTATTATTTTTTAAAGCCGTCATTCTCCTCAGATGCCAGGGGAATCGTTCCAGATTTGAACCTCTGTAACACAAGAATTTGGGGCCTTGCAATATGAAACAGGCACCAGTGCACAGCAGCTCTTACAAAGGTCTATTGTATGTCATAGCTACAGCTTAAGTTGTCAAAAGGGCTGGTGATCTTCTGGCTCCAGAAGCCCAGGCCATAGACCTGAGCCAGGCCTGTGTCTCTGTAGCTCATGAGTATCACAAGACTTTTAAGATGTGACAACTGAATTGGTTTACCTGCAGCAGCTCATATTTAAATGCATTTTTAATATTACTGTATTTTGCACCTGCAGTCTGAAGTCAAGGTGAACTATATTAGAAAATATTGTTTCTACAGACAGTCACCCTTTTGAACTTTGTCTGCTTCATCTACTTCTCATGAGATTTTTATCTTTGCTATAAAAAATATTAGTAAGATCATTTGAATAAATGATAATGGTTTCACCAGTATCAACACGATTCATTGGCCTGGTATGGTGGCAGGAAATGCATTTAGCATTTGATTAGACATCATAAGAGTTATGATTACTCAACTACCAGCATGTGATGTGCACAGAAATATATGGTATCCACTGTAAATTCAAAAACTATTTATGTATATTTAGTTACATTTTTTAAATATTGCTATTTAACAGACATTAATAAAAAAAATTGAAGAACATAATTCTCTATTCTTTACTGCATTACTTGGCATTCCTTGCAATTCTTAGACACGTGACTGAGACAAGTACAAGTGCAAAAATTTTATCAATTGCTGGTGTTCTCTCCCAAAATCATGCATGTGTGAACAGGCTGGGAAGCCACATAAGGCTGAATGCTTGAAGAGGGATTGTCACAGGAAGAAAAGTAAGTAAACAGGACTATTGGTTGAAGACTGATGGAGTCTTGGTTTCAAAAAATAAATAAAGAGAAAAACAGAGACAAACAAACAGAAAGAATAAAAGCACTAACAAGCACTAATATAGATCAAAACATTTAGAGTACCTCTGGATATCTTTCTTGGATTCACCTGACATGTACCACTTATTCTTATAATCAATTGCATTGATTGATTAAATTCAAATTTCCCTCTTTTTATGAGTACTTATTTCCACTTTTTATTTTTCCCAATTGCCTGGGATGACTTTATGATGTTGTATCCTGGTATCCCTATCGTCCCCTTCCAAATTTGTCCTAAACTAGGACACCCAACTTATGTTTTTTATTTGGGAGCAAGTTTTCTTCATATTTATTTTATTTTGCATAGATAATTGAATTTTGTATTTAATGAAAAAATAAGTACCATTTAAGTACTAACTTTGTGTCGCTAGGAATTTAGTGTTGTGTCTGTAACTGAAACACAGGTTTATGAACAGACCTGTGAAATGCAACTATTCACATGCTGTTAGCCTACATGTCAGCTGCTGGATCAGGGAGACAGGAATGTCATTTGAAGTAATACATAGCTGAACATTAAATGCTCAGGTATTTACAGTACCCACTGAAGTGCAAATAAAACTGTTGTTTGCAAGTAAAAAGCTGTTTTATTTCAACTGGAGGATTTGAAAAAAAAGGTCTTCTGTAAAACAAGAAACATAAAAGACACCCTGATAGTCATAAAAGGTGATGCTGAGAAAAAGAGACATTATGATGCAAGATAGATCTGTAATTGTAGTTTAAGTTTTCAAAATTGCTCCAAAAGGCCTGGGAAATACACCTTCACCTCAAATAGATTCATGGATTGTACACAGGTTAGTTTCAAAGCTCAGTGAAAACAAATGTCAAAAGTAAAATGAACAGTAAACATATTTTTCTGCAGAACAGGAACTGCAGTATTGAGAATAATGTGAACAGAGGAGATAAAACAGGAACGTAGAAGTGATGTCCAAATGCATTGTCTAGAGATTGAAAAATAGGCTCCAGAAAATTAGTCAGAGATCTTTAAAGTGTTTTACTTTCCAGTTGCATGCAGAATGGGTTCATTCTTTTAAATCAATGTGCAAACCACAAAATCAAATAGCTATTGTTCTCTGAATGCTGATGAACCTTACCCAGTCAGCATGCTCTCCCTACTTATACTGCAGGGAAATAAGCAGTGAGCAAGGTAAAGCTAGGACAAAGCCTGGGCCCCTTATGATTACTTCATATAGCACTCTCACTTCTGTCTTGAGGAATTAGGCGTTGACTGTCTTCAGATTTAGTATTGGCTGTGGTGGAGACAGCTGTCAGAAGCAACACAGCCCAAATATTTGATGTGGGAATATACTGTGGCTTTTCTGTCAGCAGCACTGGATACACTGCCAACAACAAGCACAAGATTTTTGTTCTCCAGTGAGCATCATCTTGCACCTGATAGCAGCACCACATCTACTGGAGAGAATGGAAAGAATACAAAAGCATTAAAGAAAGAATATACTATGAAACAAGATGCAAGAAAAAGGACTCTTGCTCCTATGCTGGTTGACTTCTCATCCCATATAATAGATCAATTCCTTGTTGCCTCCTCCAGGCCTTTCTCAGTGCTGGTTTCTGGCCTCAGATGAATGAGATCCATAGGGAATGCAGAGCCACAATGTTTGAACACCTCCAGGCAGTACCAGCTCAGCCACCTTTGCACTCCCCACTGCAAGAGGAGACTTCCTCCAAGTTAACTTCCAAAACTCCCCTAACTGTAACTAATTATTATATGTTCTGCTTGGCCACAGAATTTTGTGTGCTATCAATGCACTATATTTGCATCTTCAGTTTTTGATTTTGATATCTTGCTTTTTTTTTTAATACATCTAAGAGGACATTTTTATTATGACAAATTGGCTGTAAAGCTAAAGAGTATAAATTTGTTTGAATGTACAAAAGAGAGGATCTTGTTATGTGGTGTTTTGACCTTAACTGGACAGCAGGTGCCCACCCCAGCCACTGTCACTGCCCGCCTCATCTGGATAGGGGAGGGAAAATATAACAAAAGGCTCATGTGTTGAGATAAGGACAGGGAGAGATCACTCATCATTCCTCCTCCTCCCATAGAGGGGCACAGGGAATGGGGCCTGTAGTCATTTCATCACACATTGTCTCTGCCTCTCCTTCCTTCTCAGGGGGAAGCACACTCATACTGTTCCAGCGTGGGTTTCCTCCTACAGGACATAGTCCTCCATGAACTTCTTCAACATAAGTCCTTCCCATAGGCTACAGCCCTTCACAAACTTCAGCATGGATCGCTTCCAGGGGTGCAGCACTTCAAGAACAGACTGCTCTAGAACGGGTCCCCCACGGGTCCACAGATCCTGCCAGGAACTTGCTCTAGCACAGCTTCCTGTGGTGTTACAGCCTCCTTTGAACATCCACCTGCTCTGGAACAGGATTCTCCATGGGCTTCAGGTGGATATTTGCTCCATTGTGGAACTCCATGGGCAGCAGGGGCACAGCTGCCACACCATGGTCTTCATCATGGGCACCTCTGCTCCGACACCTGGAGCACCTCTTTCCATTTCTGCTTCACCGACCCTGCATGCCTGCAGGTCTGTTGCTCAAATATTCTCACTCCCCACTTCTCTGACTTCTGTTGCTTGTTGCACGTTTTGGATTTCTCCTTCTTTGCTTTGCTATCCTGGTGGCACTGCCACCATCCCTGGTGGGCTCAGCCTTGGCCGGTGGCAGGTCTCTCTTGTAGCCATCTGGCTTTGGCTCTGTCAGACGTGGCAAGAGCTTCTGGCAGCTTCTCGGAGAAGTTATCCCTGTAGTCCCTCAAAGTTCCCCCTATGGCTCCCCTGATACCAACACCTTGTCATGCAAACCCAGTACGAGTGGTGTGAGAGTGAGTTTGAAATTGTAGCAACATCAGAAGATGTCATGGTTTTAAGGCTGAAACCAGGACAATAGTGCAGCATTTATTCTCACGATTGAAATGACAGAACATACTCTTCCAAGCAAATAGTTAATTAGCAATTAATGTAATCAATAGATGCCTGGGCAAAAAATCTCCATAGGTTATGGTAAGTTAAATACAAAAAGGTTGCAACCTAAACAATCATTTGCCAAAAAGATTTGAGCATCTTCTAAAGAAACTGTTTCAAGCTATTAAGCTTTTAAAAAAAACCTCAAAAACTATGCTTTCCTCCATAATAACTTCATATAAGTTGCCTCAGTCTCTCTGGTAAATAATTATAATTTTAAACTGATTAAATAAATATTTATATTAGAGATTAGAAGGGGTTTCAAGGACGTATTACCGACTCTCTTTGTTGTAAATAGGATGAAATGGCTCTGATCTAATCTCCTGGGTAAATAACAGATTTTATAACTTTTAATTAAAATGGGAGAAGTGAGATCATATTAAACAAATACTAAATACCATCAAGGATTTGATTCAAAAGTGACAAAATACATCAGATGTAAAAAACCAGAAGAATATTCTACCCTAGATTTCTGTTTTCTCAATAAAATAAAATGCCAGTTGCTGACAGTCCCCTTCAGAGCTTGTAATGTGGGATTGAAAAATGAGGTCTGGTCTTCAAATTTTTATGGACCACTTTAAAAAAACTATTGTGGTTTGAAGCTGGCTTAACTTTAAGCAAACAATTTTTAAGATTTGATGTCTAATATATTTTGTACATCAGTAGAATCTGAAGAACAAGGGATAGAGTTACAAAGATTTTATTTCAGTGTAGAAAGACACAGCTTTGTTCTTGAAGAGATTACTCTCACAGGTCAGGAGTTTTTGTAACTGTTCATCCCTATATTAGTCTTGATTAAAAAAAAAAAAAAATCCACTCAGAAACAACAGGAAAGAAGCTGATTTTCCTTCTGACTACTACTTTTAAGTCACTTAATCATATGAGGGAAAGACTTTCACCCTCTTTCAAGAATTATGCGTAAGTTTACAGTGACTATGAATTAATTTCCCCACCCATTCTTCAATTGTGAAATTATTTCTGGGAAAATTTTTCTCCCTTGGGAATCTTGATGTCCTCAAATACTTTGTAGGATGTGGCCACTGTGGAAAATAAATTATGAAGGTGTAAAGTAGAAATGTAAATCTTGTCTATTAGTTATAAAAAAGGCATGACACAAAAGAAGTCCAAAAAAGGCTTGGTACCTACTTCAGATAGCTCTTGAAGGTGCCACAGAGCAGAAATAAAGGACAGTCCTACAAATATTGCATTAGAAGAAGTGCTACTGGCTGTCAAGTCCAGTCCTTGCTATAAGTACCCTAACTACCCAATGTGGTATGTTTCTTAAACTTAAATCCAAGTTGTTTTTTTTTTATTATTATTACTCTCTTATATTTATTGTTCCAGGCCATCAATTTCCACCATTCAGAATTCATTATACGTGTACCCTGAATATACTGATTCTGTGCCAATTTTGCTTCTATGCACAATTAATTCTCTCATTCTTTCCATTTACTCAGAAAATATTGGGTATTATGTATCATCCATGCATCTTGGCCTTTTTTAAATTAAGATAAACAAGACAAGACAGTCTGGTCTTCCCATAATTCTCTTCCCCCTCAGCATTTGTAAGGTTTCTCCGTGATGCTTCTGGTGTGGTATGCTGTTGAGGATCTACAAGAAATCTTCCACCAAGGCTTTGTAAAATGTCACTGATATGTCTATCCCTATTTCACATGTAGTTTTCCTGATTAAAATAATTCCTTTTTTATAAATGTCTAGAACAATGACTCAGAATTGCCTAATGATGAACTACATGCTCTATACATAATGTTCTGTACATAAGGATTTGGGCTTGGTCATTATTTTTAGTGGTTGTTTTTTGGATGCAATAGTTGCAATCCCTCATCAGCTTCCAGGCCTTCATTAAGTCTTCAGGTCGTCTGTTGTTTGTGTGGTATTCTTAGACTTGCTCATTGACAGTGCATCCCAAAGCTGTGAACCAGAACTTTTCCAAATTTAAGCAAGAGCAGGATGCAAAGACTGTCCTCAATACTCATCTAAGAGCTTCATTACCAGCCCCTCCTGACTAAAAGATTTGCTTTCAATATAGTCCAACATAATAATCTTTTTCTAATATTTTATCAGTTTATCTGTATTGTGTAATAATTTGCCATGCCTTTTTTTACTGAAATCTGGATTGATAAGTGTCACAACAGTGGTGTTTGGCTGAAGAAAGACACCAGACCTCATTGTCAGGGAACTCTTAGGCTTTATTGTACAATCACCATAACTTTGGCAACCAGCCCGCTATTTAGACTGGTAAAATCTTACATCCATGCTGAAGATTTGGTCCACTTGGAGAGACCGCCGGGAGGTTTAATAGATCCACCTTCAAGTGCCTTCCCCTGGGTAGGGGCACGGGCAACCAGCCCACTAATTTAGACTGGAAAAACCCTGTTAACAAGCCCTTAAATTTGTACAATAGATTTCCCCAAGAGTGGAAGCAAACAAGCCTTTACTTTTGTACAGTACACTTCAGTATTCACCTGTTCCAGCTCACAAGTCACAACACACCTCCATAATCTCCCAGCTCCCACAACAGTGTTCACTATGGAGTGAGGGGTGAAATATGATAGAGGTGTTTTCCTCAGAAGACAAGGAATGTCAGCAGCCCACATTGGTCCTGCCGCGTGGATGGTCCGGAGCTGGAGTTGCAAGACAAATTGAAAGAGAGGAAAGGAGAGGAGAAATAGAAGAGAGGGAAAGAGCAGGAGAGGACCCAATCCACTCCCTTATTTAGTTCACCAGGTGCACACCTCTCATGTAAATTAGCCTTCTCATGCATTTTGTTCCTGTGTGCCCAGGCAGCCCTTTTGCAGGAGGTGATGTGGGGGTGGCAGGAGCTGAGCGTGAGACTCAAGGCAAAGCAGGAAGTCAGCTGAGACCAGCACGGCCTCAGGTCCCCAGAACCCTCTGCTCCAATCATGTTTTTCCTGTCACAACAGGCAGAATTGGAGAAAAAAACATGCTTAGGTCTGGTTCTCTACAATTAGTTATATTTTATTTTCATTTTCTAAGAGGTCTTACCTGGATGGTATTGCACAATGCATAGATGATAGACCCACACTACTCACCATCATTTTTATTTGCTTCCATACCTTTTTTAAATAATCTGAAGCTCTGCCTACTGTTTGTCAGATAAAGAACTGAATTCAGCTATTGCTCTTCCTCCATTTATTAAATATAGATGCTACAATTCCGATTGTTTAGCCAAGAGGAACAGTTATCAGCCTTATAAATGTATTAACAATTATTGGTATTTGACTTAGATTTAATTTTAGACCTCTGGAATGGATATCTCCAAATTGAGATATCTCCAAACTGAGTTTTACTTCAGTCTTAGATTTACTAATTCTGCTTGTCTTCTGTGTCTCCCATTACTTTGGGAGATAGCTGACTAAACTTTTTCATCAATCATACCAGAAAAAAGACAAAGCTTTAATCTACATTTGGGTACATGCCAACACTGCCTTTAATTTGTGCTCTATCGTTACCATATAGCAGGAGTCAGGGTAGAGATGGGACACCTTTTTTGGTCTTGATTATTTATATGACAATTTTTATGGTATAAGTTAATTTGGAAGTTCTAAATCAACTTGACTTCTGGTGTTGTTGATATTATTTGACCATAGACTTCTAAGTTATCTTTACAAATATGTATATCATTTATTATATTTCTTAGTTTTTTGTTTATTCTTTATGCAGAGGGGATTCTCCCAGTGACTCTACTGCTTTTTCCTACACATTTTCCAAATGTGTTTTCACAAGGCTTCCTCACTTTGGTCACCTTGAAAGTAGCAAAGGAAACGGTGACTGGCCCGTTCTTCGGCCCTGGAGCCAACTTGTGCATCAATACAATTAAAACTCTTTTGGCATCCAAAAAAGGTGTCTTATCCAAATTGTCTATTAGGAACAACCATGCAGACTTGCTTAGGGACTGACTAGGAGAGCCCTTGGTGGCCCAGAGTAAAATCATGCCAGAGACCCTTTTAACAGCATGGGAGTGAGATAATAGAGCACCACAGGCAATGTTTAATTAACTCATGTAGATGAGTCACTGTGTTCCCCAGCTCTTCCTGCAAACGAGGACAGAAAGTTGTTAATTCTCATGATCTTATCATGAGTTTAATATATTTTGGGGTATATCTTAAAGCATAAATATTCTAAAAGAAATATTTTTGGATAGTTTTACTATGCATTCTAGAAAAACAAAATGGCCAATTTTCTTTTTTTTTTTTTGGTTGGTTGGTTGGTTTGGGGTTTTGTTTTGTTGTTTCAGTTTGCTTGTTTGTTTGTTTTAATTTACCAGTGGAGGAAGAAAAAACTTCACTTACTGCTTGAACACAAGACTTTCAATAAAAGGTATTCTGAACCTTGATTATTATTTTCTTCTCATTTCTATACCTGAAATAAGAAAGGTGTTTTGAGTAATTTCTTCTGCATTTTCTGTTCAACTACTAATTTAACTGTAATCTTGAGTGTTTTTCTGGAGAAAACAGAGCAGGAATGTGAATCAGCACTTATGCTTCTCAAAGGCTGCAGCAACCTCTGCTGTGAAATATCAAACCGTGACAGGTTATGGCTCAGCTGAAAGCACAAAATAGCAACACAAGTAATATTTGAAACGTGCCTTTCATGGGTTTGAGAGAACAGCCAACTAAAAGAAAAAAAAATCTAGAAAGCAAAGCATGAGGTTTATGTGTGCCATCTGAAAATGAGACTCAGCTAATTCACAAGTTGAAACAAAAATACATTATTAGTAGTGCAGTATGAGGAAAAAAGAGAGAGGGAAAAAGCTGATAAAAGCTGGTACATGTTAGTAAATCTATCACTTTGCATTTGAAAAGCCAGCCATTAGCTTTTTTAGGGGGTTTTGTTGTTTTGTTGGGGGTCTTTTGTTCCATTGAACAAGGTTTTCCAAGATTTGATTTAGGTCTCAAAAATACCATGGTTTTATGGTAACTGTATTTGAATCTGTTAAAAAGAAGTTTGAATATCCTAAATTCCTGATTTGGATTAACACACTAATAATTAAGTTTAAAAGAAAAAAAAGTGAAGCTATCACTTTTTTTTCTTTTCCCCTGAGGCATTTCTCTGTAGTGGAATTATTGAGATGCTATCACATGCAACTATTACTAATACTAGCAGCTTTCAAGATAAGTTTAAAAGACAGGCCACTAAAGATATTTTCTTTTGATTTTAACTTAATTTTCTGGATTGCTGAATAATTCTCTTATTTCATATATCTCAATCCATGCTGCTATGCTGATTTCATTTTGGTTGGTTTTCTGTTTGTTTGTTTGTTTATTGTGAAAGTATTCCTGTAGAATCTTAGATTTTCTCTCTATTTTCATTTGGTGAACTGACCTTGCCTGACTGCTGGGTACCCCCAAGCTGACCTTTCTCTCCCCCTCCTGAACACAAGAAGGAGAGAAAATTTAATGGAAGGCTTATGTGTTGAGATAAGGACAGGGAGAGATCGCTCTGCAGCTACTGTCATGAACAAAAGATTTAAGTTGGGGAAATCAGTTTAATATATTAATTATCAAATCAGAGTAGAATAATGAGAAATACAAATAAATCTATAAACTTGTCTCTGTTCCTCACAGGCTCAGCTTCACTCCCAACTTCTGTGCCTCCTCTCTCTGAGTAGCCCAGGGAGCCATTCCTTTCTCCTCGTACTTTTCCTCTGTTCCAGGATGGAGTCCCTCCCATGGGGGACAGTCCTCCAAAAGCCTCTCCATGGTGGGCCCTTCCCACAGGCTGCAGTTTCTCATGAGCTGCTCCAGCGTGGGTGCCCTGTGGGGTGACAGCAGCCCTGCTGCAGTGTGGGCTCCCTCGGGGTCACAGCTCCCCTGCCACCAGAGCCTTGCCAGGTACACCCACTACATCCAGTTACTGTGATCTGCAATGACTTCATCTCAACATTCTCTGGAAAGCTTTCCTGGTTTCTCTTCTAAGTTGTCATTGCGTGTATTTGCCAAGAAAATAATGTCAGTTTACAGAGGTTCAGTGCTTATGTAAGTCAGCATTATGTTAAAAGATGATTGCTGTTCTCTAGAAAGCACTGATTATCTAGGTTTAATATCAACCAAATAATCACAGCCAGAGAAATACCAATTAAGGAACTTTTAACTGAATTTTGAGCCTTCAATATTTCCCTTGTAAAATCTGTGCACAGATGATTCAATATTATTTTGGTTTGCTTCACCCAGGGGAAGCATCTTTCATTTACCTTAGTTCCTACATAGTCTAAGCCCATACCACTGTTTAGAATTCCTTTTTTGGTTCTTTGTGCCTGTGTGTACTGTCTTTCCACACAGGAGGAAGCACCTTTCTAGTTATGGAATATACCAATGAAATGTAAATTACCCCAGTGGTCTAAGAGAATACAGAAATATAAGGTGAAGGCACCTGACGTGTCCTTGCCACCTGTCACTGTATTGAACTAAATTGAAAGAGGGCAAGAAGATGGCACCACAGTAAGGCTTATGGATGATGTGTCAGGCATTATTTTAAATCTTTTTTATCTTCTGTCAGCTTAAATCAGATTCTTGAAAAGGTGCTGGGGCAGACAACAGGACTGCAAAAGTACCTAAATTAAAAACTTTTCATTTTTACCACTGAAATAGGATAATTTATTTTACTTATTCAAAATATTATCTGTTAAATGTGGCTAAAAATGTAAGATTTTTTTTCTTCTGCTGTTATAGGCAGCTACAGCTGTGTTCAAATGAAGGTTTCTCCCCAGAAATAAACAAAATAACATCGAGTGCAATCTGAGGCAATGATCCAATTTACTGATGCCCTCAGGTTGCCTAGGTGCCACAACTGACTCTAAATGAAGGTAATGTGACTATACAGCTGTCACCAAGGGAATGGGGAAATAAGTGGGGTTCCAAAAATATACACAGGGCTATGATTTGACCCAGAGAACAAAGATTGAAGAAGGAGGCTGGAAAAGACTGATTTTGGTACCTCAAGTTGGATGGAGAAGGAAAAACAAAAGTAACATTTTGCTAGCATGCTCTGCCCATTGCTGGGTATTTCAGTGCCATTGTCACTGCCACCTGTCCAAACACAGGTGTATGCTGTGTCCTTATGGAGGAATTTGAGACAGCTCAGGAGAAGTTAATCTCAAAATGCAGACTGACAGTTCAATGCCCAAATTTATGGTGCACAGTTACCTGGCAACATTCACAGCCCTTCCTAAGGGTTTATGTTCCTTGTGCTGTACAGGAATAAACCCTGGTGTTAAAGAAGGCAAATCACAGAAAATAGCACACAGAATAATGATCATTTATGCCAGAGGATGCAAAACTGTGAGAACAAACATATATAATAAAGCGTGCCTTTCTCTCAGAGTTAGACACTTCCCTCAGGTCAATATAGATTGTCTGTCCCCAGCAGAAACTTAGCCCCTGAGCTCAGTGTCTGTGAAAACTCCTTCTCAAACTCAGACTGGTGCAAGGGTTGTGATGGCTTTGCTGTTTTCCTCCTCTGTTCCTGCCAAGGGCAATGGGACTGATTTAAGCACTATCAGGTAAGGATTATTGAGGCAGGATAGTTTCCTTCCATTGGAGCCGTTCTACTTCATATACACTAATTAAATATTCAGCAGTCCAAAGAAAGCATAGGAAAAATGACTTTGTAGCCTGTGGTAAGCAGCTTGTTTATGAGGATGTCCAAATCCATATACCTCCTCTCTTCATTCCTTTCAGATGTTGCCTAAAGTTTGCAGCTTCAACCTCTCCAACAAATTGACTATTAGATTTTCCCAACCCAAAGGCATTGAGTCTCAGAATGCACTGGGGTTTTCTCAGTAGATGTAGCCTTCCTTTTGTTTTGTAGATGGATATTTTATGCAATGTTCTTTATTTCAGTCACATATTGCTTCATACACTTTTCCAAATCAATTAAGTAAAGTAGTAACATCAAATGTTACTATTTATTTTTCTAAGATAAAATAAAGTTACTGCTGGGGATTTTTTTCACAGTTTGTTTCTACTTGGAGATTGAGAAAAAAACCTGGACACAATTTCTTTAAGGATTTGATAGCAGATTATTTCTGAGTTTTCAGTAGTCCCTCATGACTTCATTGTAAATCCATACAACATACGCCTGGATGGGATGGAATATAAGATTAATACCTGAGAAGAGATGCTTAACCATGCAAAGATTTCAGTGGGAGGTAAGTATCCAGAAAATCCCTTAGGTAGGATTTTTGGTTATCAAGAAGCATGTCTCAAACAGAAGGGATTTCTTACAGCCTTGATTAAAGGTTAGAAAGTCCCTAGAGTCCTTCTCTTTTCCTTATACTACTTTACTGTGCCTTCTTCAATTTAATTTATTTGAATCATTGTGAATTTTGAAACTTTCATAAAAACCTGGTAAACATACTTATTCATTACTTTAGTGGCCCTAAAGTTGAGAAAAATTCAGTTGTTGCTTAGACATGAAAAGAAAACTGTATTGAGACTACCTACCTTCAAGAATGATTCACATCTATTAATAAAAACATTTTCCTGTTCTCTCCTTGCCTGCCTTTAATGCTTCAGAATCTCCTGCTAGCCCTTTTCTTTGGATGGAATTAAATGGTTAGTTTTAATGTTGGCTCTTTCCCTTTCTGAATTTTCTGAATGATTAAAGGAGAAAAAATACGCCCAACAGGAACAAGTAAGTTATAAATATATGACAGGAGTAGTTATGCAAAAAACCAGAATAACTGATATATTAAAGAGGGTGAAGTGACTTCATAATAATTTGCAATGTACTGTGAGTCAGATGCATATTTTAATGGGCTTTCATTGTTATTGGGTTCAGATACATAGAGAAAATACAGCAATTTAAATTTATTGAAGTTTACCATGATGCAGATGGCAGGTGCACTGAAGAAGACAGTGGTACAAACTGTGAAAACAGGGCAAAAATTCTTTCTTCTGACTTAACATCTTCAGAAAAATCTTTATTTTTACTATCCTTATCTTCTTGTTTTCTTGCTAGTGCTGTACTGACGCTGATGTCAACTACTGCGCTATTCCCACAGAGACCTGAAAATTGAGTAAAGTCTGTATTTAGGCTCAACTTGCTCATGTTAGGCTTTGCATATCTTTTGTACACAGTCTTGTAAACACACTGTGACAAGGCTCTGTGCTATCAAGCAAGCTCAGGTCTGAGAGATACCTAGCTTGAAAAAGGCACAGTGTTTTCAGCAATGTTTTCTGCACCAAGCTTAGCATCTTTCAGCTGGAGCTCTCTGCCATCCACTGGGTGCAGAATACATGACCTTCCTCTCAAATATACAATTTATTGTAGCACTGTCATGGTTTACCCCAGCAGGCAGCTAGGCCCCCTGCAGTCACTCATTTACTTGCCCCTGGTCAAAAGGGGGAGAAAATCAAAAGAATAAAAGTGAGAAAAACTCGTGGGTTGAGATGAAGACAATTTAATGAGTAAACAAAAGCTGTGCACACAACCAAAGCCGAGAAAAGCAAGGAATTAATTCAGTGCTTCCCGTGGGCAGGCAGGTGTTGAGCCATCCTGGGAAAGCTGGGCTCCATCGTGCAGTGACAAACACCATCACTCTGAACATCCTCCCTCTCCCTCTTGTATGCTGAGCCATGAATACCAGATGGTCTGGGCTGTCCCTGTGGTCAGCTGGGGTCAGCTGTCCCTGCTGTGACCCCACAACATCTTGTGCAGCCCCAGCCTCTTGGAAGGGGGGGTGGGTGAGAAACAGAGGAGGCCTTGACACTGTGCAAACACTGCTCAGCAATAACCAAAACATCCCTGTGTAATCAGCACTGTTTCCAGCATAAAACCAAAACACAGTCCCATACCAGCTACTATGGAGAAAATTACTTCTACCAAAGCCAAAATTAGCTCTAGCCAAGCCAAAATCAGCACAAGCAGGCATACAAAAAGTTCACAAAAAATAACATCCAAGGGAATAAAAGAATAAACCCTGATTTGAGCAAATGCAGCACTAACCTAAAGCATTTTAGACATGAAATTGTCATTTTGTAACAGTCTGAACATTATAAAGATTTCTAAAGCAGTTCGAAGTAACATTGTGTATGGGTACATCATTTCTTGTTAGATTAAGTCATCAGCAAAACGAAATAAAAAATATATGCAAGCATATATTTAAATTTTCTTTTCTAATCTTCATAGTCCACATTCAGGCTCAGCATCCACATTTCCTCTTCTACCTGATGGTTGTTGCTCCAGCAATAAGAAATACCAATGCACCTTCTGGGGGCGGGCTTGACATTGGAGTCTGCCATCTAGGACAGACAGAGAGAAATTTCACAACAGACAAAGTACTTTGAAAGTAATTCATAGGAGATTATTGTTGAGAATTGTGTTCATTCATTTTTCAGATGGATGATTTTTCATATAATGCTGATCTGTCCCTTGCTTCCCCCTCCCTATTCCGTATCTTCCAAATCATCATCTTGCTGGTAAGAAAAAATCCATTTTGGTAACAAAGGGAGAGTCTCCAGCTACATTAAAGCATAACCTAAATTATCACCTTCATAAGCAATATAAACAAAGTCATAAGTTCCTTCTGTGTTTATTCTGGTGATCACACGAATGAGCAGTACATGGTGTTTCTGCAGCCCTTTAATAGAGTGTCTCAAACTAATTTTCCAGCAATTACCAAATTATAACACATATGTGACCTAAGATTTTCAATAGTCCCACTTGTTTTAACAGCAAACTTCATGTTCTTAGAGTTTAGAACATTAATTTTAAAATATGCTTTAATTACTTTTATCAATTAAGAAAAGTTGATTGCTTTTAGAATCTGAAACTTAAATATTAATAGAATTTTAAATGCATAATTATACAATTTAAAGAAGTTGTATGGTTATTTAAAACCTGAACCTACTAAAATTCTGAAATGTGAAGTTACCCTAGACAAATAGCTTAATCATTTTCTATCAGTGTTTATATCTGTTTTAAATAACAATAAAAATATAAACTTCAGTTGAGCAATGTAGAAAAGTGGAACTAAAACCAGAATGACTTTAAATATAACTTGCACAGCATAGCTCTCAAAATTATTTCCCTAAATGACATGGGGTACTAGATATTAACTATTTATGTGCATTTGTTCCTTTAAAAAGCAGCAATAAACTAAACCCTCCTTTGCAGCTGTCATTTAGCTTTGCATCCAGAGATGGATTGCTGACAGTTTTAACAGAGTAGTTCTTTCTCTGTCAGATGCACCTGTTGTTCCATACATACAACAATAAAAATTATGCTAAGTGTAAAACACAGTGGATCTCATTCTTAACCACATTACTGCTTATGCAGCCTTTCAGGGTCCAACACAGCAGGCAGGTAACAGGAAATGTGGTTCAGGTAAAACGTGTACATAATATCATGGACTAAATTTTTATTGTGTCTGATGATGTTGTTCAGGAGGCATTGCTATGGGATTAGTTGAAATGGAGTATCATGGTCTCTAAAACAGAGTGCTCTCTAGTGTGTGTAGGGGGGAGTTGATTGTTATTATTACTTTCATGGTCATATTTTGGAAAAGCTGTGAATTTTCTTGCAGACAGGATACCTACCAGGTTTACTTTATTTCTATATTCTTCAAATATTCTTTGGGGCCACATTCTGGAATAATCCATACTAGTGGCTCCTCAAGAAAACTGCCAGCATATCATGTCACTTGAGATATTTTCCAGCACATGCTTATCAAATGGATTTTCCTGGCAGTCTGTAAAAACCCCAGATGCCCTTGCAGAGATGGCAGCTGATAGAGAAGACTGTCATATCCTTTCCTAGAAACCCCCTGATATTGGCTGCAGCAGCATCAGGCCTGTCAGCAGCTGGAGCTGTGCTGAACCCAGGCTGTGTGCCATGAACCAATGATTGAATGTGACAGGGCTTTTTGGGAACACACCCAACAGCGGGCACACATCAGTACTTTCTTTAATATCTGTGCATATCAGGCTGTATATATAGCTGGTTAATATACGTGATATACATTACATCATGGGTATAATTTGATTAAATATAAATAACTTTTTTAATAAAACATAATTCAGCTTCAATGACAGTAACCTTCCATTTATATGGTACATATATACCTCAGAGAGAGAATTATCCCTCAAGAACACCTAATGATAATGATGAAGCTGAGACAAAGGTAACATTTCTGGGTTTACCAAGAATAACAGGAACATTTACATTCACAACAGAAAAAAGTGGCTAAAAATAAGCTGAGCCACAAATACATATTGCAAAGAATGGAAAACCCAGTTCCACACCAATCTTTTTTTTTTCTGCTTCTGTTTGCCTCCTCTGGATTTTTGTCCCCAGGACTATCTTCTCTTTAATATATGGGGAAAAATCTTTCCAAAATTTTGGAGGAATTTTAAGACAGAAATAAAGGATAAATCTTTTTCATTTCAAATCCTTGGCTAAAGATGTGCTTTCACTTTAGAGAACTTACAGTAAGGTTGTGTTTAACCAATTGCCCTCATCCATACCAATTAGAGTGGAAGCATCCAAGTCTGAAAGCTCAGAAGCCTGCACAGATTTCCTTGTGGCCCTTGAAGAAGGCCTCTCCCTGCATGCCAAGGCAGTGCACACCTGCCTAATGGTTTTGGAGAGGCAGAGACCTGTTTCTGCCACTCCCTGATGTGGGCAGGTGCTGGGAACAGTGGCAGCAGCAGCGCAGTTTTCCTCTCCCCTCCTCTCCTCTTTTCCACAGTCCTCCTCAACTTAGATTTGCATTCACTGTAGGTACAGATATTCTCTAAAAATATGAATAACCTGGTCATCATTAAAATATGCAATCATGTGAATGCTTACTAATTTTCACAACTTTATTCTTCCTCCTGAAGATAAAACTGATGGGAATAATTATACAGCTTTTGCATGTAAGCACATAGAGTTTACATATAATGCTTTGAACAAATTAAATATGTTCTCATTTTTAGATTTTGCATACCTAGTTCTTTGGGGAATTTATGGGAAGTTGCAAAGCTACCTGCTTTGGTTTCTAGGAACACTGTGAATTTCAGAGGCCCTTTTTTTCTAGTCCTTGGGTATTGTGTAAAAGCTGAGGACCGTGAAGAAAGCCTTATGTGCATCTCAGCAAGACTGGCAGCCATGGCCTGGGCTGTCCCACCTGTCCTGCTCTAGAGCCTTCCCTAGGAGGCAACTTCCAGTGGAATTTGTTATTTATGACCACTCACATTTCAAAGGACACCCAGAGCATCCAGATGAAACACATGACACTGAGAATATACCCTGGTACCATGGCACAGAGTAGCTTTTTCTTAGCAGGGACCTGAGTTGAAACATTCCAATGGAGCACTTGTAAAGAAAGATTAATGTCTCTGTTGAGGAGAAAGTAAATCAGGATCCTTTTAATTTCAGTGTTTGATTAAGTTCCCTGAGATTTTATTCTTCTAAAGTTTAAATCTAAAATAACACAAAGGTTCATGTCCATTAGTTCCTGAAAAGCACAGGTCTAGTGTCTATTATAAGATCCCTAAACACAGTGGCACTTTGTATTTTTTCTCTGCATTAGAGACAAAAATCTGTTTTTCTGGACACTGTAGCATATAAAGCTTGATTTTACTGACTTACATTTTTAAAACTAAAAACAGCACTTCTAACTTATATTTACAATCCAGTACCAATACATGATCACATTTGATTTATTTTGAGAGCTAACTAAGCTCATAGCAAATTAAAAGTGAATGCAGTAGGTTGTGGAAGAGAAAATGAAAGTTTAAGTGAGAGAAGTAGCAAGTATGATTCAGTAGTTGAAAAACAGTTATACTATTTGCTATTTTATTTGAGGTTATGGTCTGTTCAGCACGTCTTAACCACAGAGGAAGAGAAAAAAAATGAACACAAAACCCAGGGTGTTCATTATAAACCCCATGATTTTGTCTCCAATATTAACTGGTAAATATGCTAATACTTCACCTTTCATGATGGACTATGTCTGGCTACATGACTTGTGAGTCATGTGAAATCCTTTAAAATTAATGCCCTTGAGAGTTGTAAATTTTATGAACCAAAACTGGGCATTTTAAACAACCTTCCAGTGGTTTTTATGAGACTTTTCTATACCTCATTAAAAACCTGGTTTGTGCTTTGACTAACACAAATTTTCCTTCCATCTTTTTTTTTTTTCCCTATTGCAGTACTTAAAATGCTCTCCAAGCTGAAATTATGTACTTGTAGTGATTGCAGTGGTATTTTCTTGTCTTTCATTCTTTTAACAGTTTGCAGTTCTATGAAACTGAAACTTGCCTTACTCACAAATTAGAATATGGCTTTTACTCTTCATTTTATCCAAGTAATTAAGTCTCAGAATTAAACAACGTTAACTATCACAAACAGTAAACAATTGCTTCTGTGTATTGATTAAACCATAATATGTTACTGTGACCTAAATGAGAGCATTTAAACTCATATCCCCAGTGTAATTTTGGGCTAAACTGCTGAATACCAACATTTCAAAATCTATTTGAGTGTTAAGGCCCAAGTGATAGATCACAGATGTCTTACCTATTAAGAAAGTGCAACGATACCATATTAAAAACAAGTCTCTTGCTAAATACACTTGAAGTTTTCATGCTCAGAAAATATTTCTTTTTTCATTTAATATATAACTGTCTCTTGTGACAAAATGATAACACACTTGTCGTCAATCAGTTCGAGGACATCCAGGAAATTGTGAATACACAACAGAGCTTCCTCAGCATTTGACTGAAGTGGAACATTTTGAAATTCAATTAAATTTTAAATCAGTAAAAGGCCTTTTCACATTGACATTTTCCATGGTCTCTATCTAGTCTGTTTACGTAATTTTTAATTCATTTTCTCGTATTTTAATTTTTCAGGCCATATATTATATATCAAACTCAAAGGACAATCTGCTTCTTATACCACGTTTCTTTAGTTGCTACCAATTTGGTGATTTCAACAAAGATTTGTGAGAACAGATTGAATAGATAGCATTAGCTTTTCAATAGTTCACAAAGGAAAAACTTTTGCTTGGATTCCTGATAATTTTGTCCCAGACTGCCTTGCTGCCCTTAACACTTCTGTTGCTAATGAAAGAAGAGGATAACCTGGCTCTCTGAATCAGCAATTTGTTCAATAAGAAAGGGATTATTTCCACAGCTGTTCACTTAATAAGGACTTTATTTCCACACCTGGATATGTTTTGGTATCATATCTGCAATTAGCAGTGTTAGTATAAGTCTCAAAATTTCCTGTTATATTCCCAGCAAGCTGAATTAAAGATAATTCAATTTTTATAAGCAAACAGGAAAGAAATGTTTTTGCTTCATCTCAGTTGCCAGCTGGTGATGGTGAGAGGTAAATTGACTCTTCAAAGAGTGTCTTCAAAGCAGGTGAAAACAACATTTGTTTTATTTTCGTTAATACTTTCCTGAGTCCTATTCTCATTGAGCATTGCATTACTGCTTTACTTGGATCAGGAATACTATTTCAAAATGTTTATCCAACGCCCCCTGCTTATGATGCTTTGGTGCACACTATGGATTTGGCTCAGCCTGCTTGGTCTGAATTTCCTTTGGACGGAATGGACTTCAGTGAACTCTCCAGGTATTCACCGAGTGGGAGCTCAGGCCATGGAACCAGACAAGACTTGGCCTGAAATCTCCTTTTCCTCCCCATGCTCGAAATGTGTGTACCATGGACACGTGCCCAGCACTCCCTGGTTTGGATGTGGGGTGCCCAGCACTCTCTGGTTTGGATGTGGGGTGCCCAGCACTCTCTGGTTTGGATGTGAGGTGCCCAGCACTCTCTGGTTTGGATGTGGGGTGCCCAGCACT
>VXAX01000292.1:38433-72457 GCA_013399835.1 Leptocoma aspasia
TCTCTGGTTTGGATGTGACAAGACCAGCACTGTCAGCTTTGGATGTGAGGTGCCCAGCACTCCCTGGTTTGGATGTGAGGTGCCCAGCACTCCCTGGTTTGGATGTGGGGTGCCCAGCACTCTCTGGTTTGGATGTGGGGTGCCCAGCACTCCCTGGTTTGGATGTGAGGTGCCCAGCACTCCCTGGTTTGCTCACCAGGGCTGTTCACATTGCTAAACCTGACTGAGGAACAGAAACATAATCCCTCTTTTTCCTTTTTTGTGCTAACAAAATAAAGTTGTTATGAAATGTAAATGCCTGAGAACATGAACCCTGGAAAAACTTGGTGTCAATCACTGTATGGTAATATATATGTAATGAAATGCAAATGTCTGTTTACAAAATTAGTTTCACAAGGAATCTGTTGGCCTGATATTTTTCAAAGACCAAGATTAAAGCAGATATATGCACGTTACTTTTCACTTAAATGGACAAGATTACACAAAGATGGTTGCAGAACAGCCATCCTAACCATAGGCTGCATTACTGCAGTTAAGATCGTTTTACAATTTATATTTTTTAGAAAATAATTTCATATTCAGAAAGATGAGTAGGTTTACCAGACAGGAACAGGAGCATGCTGACCTCATCTAAATGGTAAAGGCTCCTCCAAGGACTTTTGATGAAGGTTTTATAAAAATGTCAGACAGAATGATTTTACAGACAGCAGACCCCATGAACCCTCATATGGTATTTTCAAAAGTACTTGCATGCACTTGTAAGATGATGAATGCACTAATAATGTGAGAGAAGAATAAAGTAGGCTGCAGAAGATCTAGCTGGGCATCTAAGTTAAAGATCAAAAAAATATTTTCTGTTGCTCAGATTTTTTTTTTAATTTTAAAACTATCCAAATGTCAAGAGACAGGATTATGACCTCTTTGAACTTGCTACCATTCTAATATTGGAGTGCTCACAACTGAAATACTATGGTTCAATTTCAACAGACAAACAGGTAATTCCAGATAAAAACACATACTTTCTTCCCACCTCTGTTATTACTTTAAACAAACTTGGGAGGCTAGAGTGTCTCCAGAGAGTAATCCATCCAAAGATTATTCAAGAGCTAAAACAGGAGGAATTATTCCCATTCTGAAGATGTCTATCTCTCTAGTTGAAAAGGGAGCATAACATGTAGTATATGCTATTTAGATAACCATAGCTCAATATGAAAATTCCTATTCTCAGTGTCCATTTAAAATTTTTGTGGCAGATGAGAAAATTCCCTTAAAAATCTTTCTACCAGTGCTAGCTTCTGTTCTCAAGTCCTAACTCTTTCCTCTTTTTAACTTATTAGGTAGGATTACATATATGATATCATTCCATTGACACAAATGGGTGTTTGAGCAGATTTCTGAGCGCGGGTCAATGCTGTTCACTATTAACCATCAACTTTTCTTCCTTTCCAGCATTGTCCTTGTCTAGAATGAGCCCAGACTCCATTAATTAAACATCACTGTCAATGCTGTTTCATAATCTAACTGCTCAGAATGCTCAGATCAGCTGCTCTCTGATGCTCAGATGGGACCAGAGTCAATGAAGAAACAAGGTTTTGTGGGCCATTGGGTAGCAGTGGCTTGTACAATATTGTAACCTCAGGGCATTTCCTGATCTTCCTTGCCCTGCCAACCTTTTTGTAACTGTGGGTGTCAGTGAGAAAGTGAGAAGGTAAAATCAGTGGAACTGCTGCTGGCTGGGGCACTGTATTAAATCCTACTGCCCCCCCTGGAGTGTTACACCTGTGCTTACCCAGTGTTTCCACGGGTAGGAGTGAAGGTTTCTGTGCTCTTTAGTACAAGTGTACATTCTCACTCATCACAGAACCAAAGGCGAAGAAATCTTGACGGTTAGCCTGTGGAATTTTCCTGGTTTTGAAATAGGGCTTCACCTAGTCAGAGTATGTAAAAGGTGGTACATCCTTCCCAAAATTACATCACATGATTACTGAATATAAAGTAATTCCTTTTTTTATAGAGAAAATTAGTAAGTTTAGTAAATTCATTTTAATTCAGTTTACCCCTCTTTAAAGCAAGTGTTCAAAACCATTTTGCAAAGCTTTTGTATGAGTTCACACTTTAATTTAGATCCTTTCAACTGCTATACGGCTACATATTGAATATTTATGTTAGAATAAAAATTAAAATTTCTGAGATTTTAGAAAAACTTGTTTTATTTTCTTCAACTGAAAGTTCCATTTGAAACAAAGGTAGATAGTTATATTTTATTCATATTTCCAGTAGTGGAATTATGAGGATAATTTCTTCTAGTTGTTATTTACTTCAAAAAAAAAATAGGAAAGGAAAATCCATATATGTAGAAAACTCGTAACCCCACATATTTAATTTACAGTAGTCTCACCATGGTTGCAAAGGAGCATATTCTTAACTTTATTTCCAGATCACAGAATATTCTAAGTCGGAAGGGAAACGCAAGGATTATCAATTCCAAATTTTCTTGCAATTATCTTCTCAACTTTTTTATCATCAGATTTGTGTGTTTTGGTTTGACTTCTTTAATTTTTTGAGGAGGATGTTTGATTTGTGTTGTTTTGGTTTTTTTCGTGAGATCTGCTTTAAAACAGTGAAGTGTTTCAGGGCAATCTCATCTATATCTGAAATAATAAGTCCTGATGTGCCTCAGGTGCAGAATTAGTCTGTGCCCAGCCAGAGCTGTCCAGTGCTCTAAATTTCAGAATGCTTATTAGTTAACATTCTTGGTACATTTATTTGAGCTATGCAATATTTCCAGGTTCAAAGTGAAAGGGATTCGTGGTAGCCTGAGCTTTATAAATTGTAATAAAAGTAAGGTTATGCAATGAGTTTCAAGGCATGGGTATTATGAGAATTCTTCATCACTTGGACTATCACACTCCCCTTGTTTTTTTTCTTTTAATTTATGTAGTTATCCTATCAGGTATGTCACAGCCCAGAGATAATTACATCCAAAATAAACAACAAGCCTACCTTCTCAGTTTGACTCCTCTCCAGCCTGCTGGCCTCAGCTCTTTAGTTCTTGACACAGCAAATTCTAATCACAAACTTAACTCAGAAGAGCAGCAATTCTTGTTAGTCCCTGCACTTTGTATGACCTATTTAAGATATCCTAGCCCTGCTAATCTTGGAAATTCAATCGATAAACCTGGCTCTGCTCTTTCAGGTGCCTGCCCTAACACAACCATTAAAGGCAAGTGCAGTGACCTTCCCCAGTCCTGATATCAATCAAATGCTAAATGCCACTGCTAGCATTGACCTTCATCTTATCTCTGCATGCTTTGCAGGATCTCTCAGTGAAACACTGTGGTCAGACTTGATTCCAATTCTAAACTAGATTCTGTCATTGGTATAAAAACAAGATACTGTAATGACCTTGATTAACTCAAGCAATAATCACAAACATATAGCTCACTTGATTTGTTATTTTCCAGTCTCATACCTTCTTTCCACTGGCAATATCTGGATCTAAAGAAAAAACATGTTTTTTACCTCATGCTAGTGTATTCTCATATAGTCAAGCAATTAAGCTAACCCCAGATATATTCAGCCAGTTTTCCCAAAGACTAAGTCTGACTCAAATGTAACACTATCTTTAACAAAGTCAATCAGCAACATTTTGTTGGCATTCATTCCTACTTAGTACAATAAAATACAATTCTTCTTCCTAAAGCCTAGTGCCAAACCTATATTTAACATAGTTTATTAGCTCCATCTAACCAGGACCAGAACAAAATGTATCTAAAAGCCCCACTCTGTGTGCCAGGCAGAATTCATACTTGACATTAATTCTCATACTTCAGCTGTCCCAAACCCCACTATAGGCCTAAACATAGCCTTAACACAACAAAGCACTCACCCCTCACAGTCTCAGAATAAATTACGTGTTGAATCTGGCAGAATTAATCCAGGAGTTAGTCCTTCAACCTCTGCTATCCTGAGATCTAACTCTGGGCCAAAATAATCCCTCCCCTGCATCTTGCAGGATCAGACCAGCCTTTCTTCCTCTCCCAGGGATGATCTGTAAGTCCTCAAACACCCCATGATTCACCTTCCCTGTTTCAGAATTGCTCACCACTGTTAGACATGCAGCACTTTCAGGCAGAAGCATGGGATTGTTCCACCCCTAACCACAGCCATAATGAAAACCCTTCTAATTCCTTCTCCTCCTGAATTCTGTGTAAGATATTTGCCCATGTCAGCAACAACCTTTATTGATCTTAGCAGTACTAAGATATACAGCTGTCTCCACTGCTCTAAATTTCCCTGCTGCTCTAGCAGTGGTAGCAGGGATCTCCTGACAGCTCCTGGTCTGACAAAGTGTCCCGGCTGGGCATTTTCAGAGAAGTCAGTCACAGTACTAACATGCAGCTTAATGCTAATTCTTGAGCCAGTGACAGATTCTGCTGTATACTGTCAAGGAGAGATTAAGACTAGAGTTAGAGGACTGGAGAGAAAGAAGGCACTGGGAGATTTATTGCTCACTCCTGTGAGGCTGGGGTAGGAGTTTTTCACAAGTGAATGTTTTAACACTGTTAGAAATTGATGAGTGGTGGCACTGTAATTTCATTAGGGTTAAGACTAGAAGTAACAAGATTTAAAGAACAAAATGTATCTGTACCATGACAGATCCACAGAGTTAGGATGTAGCTTTTACGTGCTTATAATATCAGTCTTTGCCCGTTGCTCTGACAGGCTCCAGGGGGAAAACTGACTTCCACCCTCATAGGGCAGCAGACATGAGCACCAGTCTTAATCACAAATTCTAATACAAATGCTGCAGGATATAATCCTACTGTTAACATCAATATCTCCAGTCCTCTATCAGTCCTCGGACTTCATGTCAGTCACAGGCACAGATGGCCTGGAGGCAGTCATACTGGCATTGTAGAATCAAGCGGGTCATTAGATCAGAAACTTGTGCTTTCAGATTTTCAGTTTCAGAAGAGACGCAGGTAGCATTCATAAAGGCAGGAACCAAGCATATTTAATAGAAATAGTAGTCAGCTTTATTTAATGAATCAACAGTAATGTTTGGATTGTCAAATTACAGTCTCACAAATAATCAATGAACTATTCCTTCCATCAAACACCCAGCTCCTCCTTGGTTCCTGCAGAAGTCAAAGAAATGTTGGACTCTGTCTTTTATATATAGAAGAATTATTCTTATTCTTTAGCAAGCTGCAGGTATTTCTAATTAGATAAACTTTTCCTCATTGGTTTTCCACTTCTATCACTTTGTCTGGAAATATATATAAATAGCTATAAGAACAGCAATCTAACCACAATACCTCCACAAAAAACAACAACAACAACCAACCAACCAACCAAAGAAAACAAACAAACAAACAAACAAACACCCACAAAAAACCCAAACTCTAATTCTCTATTTTTTTCTTTTTGATACATAATCAAGACCAAGTACCTACACAATTTTCCAATTTACACATGATTATGTGTTTATACCTGTTCATCTTCTGAGACATCACTAGTTAAGATAGCCTCTAATGCTGGTTAACTTGAAGGTTAGGGCCTTCGTATATTAAAGTTCATTCCTCCCAACCCCTGCTGCCTTAAACGGTAAAGCAAAATCAAGTTCTGACTCTAATTTTGCCACTCCCTAATATAACACCTTTTTTGTTCTTATCCCATGCTCATCTGCTTGCCAAAGCAGGAGGGAAGTGTTCAGAGATGAGAAAGACAATTTCTGATCTAACATGTCTGATTGTTCCAGAGTGAGGACTAGCCTAGGTTATATTTTAGGAGGATTTAGGTCACAGAACTGCTTTAAATATTGCAGTAAAGTTTGTGTCTTGAATAACATTCAGACAAAAGAAAAATAATGAATAAACTGAGTCATGCAAGGCTGATGAGAATGCTCTGGTAGAAAGAAATAATTATCATACTTTATTCTGGACCAGGACAGGTTCACTTGTCAGCAAAATACATTAAAGTTTAAATCAGTAAGGTCTAAATAAATAGTTTTACTGCTTAAATCCTCTTACATCCTTGTGGCTAAGATGATGAAAATTTATGGAAAATCTTAACTTTTTTAATAAATTCTGGATGAAGATGTGACTCAGCTTCAGTTCAGGGGTCAGGGCAGGAAAGACTGAATAGCCAAAATTATTGCTATAGCCAGAAAAAGTTTTACATTTAGTGACAAGGAATATAATAATCTCTGGGCTAAGGGCAGCATTTTTGCTTTTTGAGGGAAGTAAGATACAAGGGTTGTAGGGTTGGGCTGAGCTGCAATGGTGTAGTTTTAATTTGAGGGATAGTCCTGAACAAGAAAAGGAAGGCTGTTAGAGCTCAGAAGAGCAGAGAAAATTACTTGGTGTTCAGAGATAGATTACAGTTTGAGAGCTAGGTTTGTGTCTGTAGCCTTCCAAAAGTATAGAGTTAAGATAGTGGGTGTCAGCAGGAATTGAGATTATGATTTATGGTCCTAATGTGTATTGGTGTAACTAGACCATGATTTTGGTACAGCATGGATCAGTTCTCAAGCTGAAAGCAGCAGATGATCAGGTACATTAACTTCTGTATTCCCTCAAGCAGTTAATACTGGGATCAGAGGCATCAGCAGGAACAAATAATTCAAAATCTGATTTTCAGGAGTATGCTAGTTACCCATGGAGTTTTGTAGACTAATTATGTTTAAAGTTGCATTATGGGTTTGGCTGAGGTTAAAGGCAAGAGACCTCAGTCTCCTGTTGGGATGTGCAAGGAAGGAGCACTCACACAAGGCCTGTTTGAAAGTGCCAAATGCTGTTCTGACAGCAGGTAGGATTTACTGCACCTCTGGAAATCTCATGTTGATGTTGGTGTTAGAGTTAGGACTCAGCAGAACCTGAAATGCCAAGTTTGTTTCTCAAATAGCACAGGACAAAAGTAAGGGTTTGTAATGAAGTATTGCCATCAGCTAAGGGGATAATGAGGCATTCTGCTGTAGTGGTAATCTGCTCCAGCGTAGATTGCAGTCACAAGTGCCTACATAGGAAATATCCTAAATTCGAAAACTAAAATGAAAATAAACAACAATAGGAATGTTTAAGGGAGACACATGGGAGTCACGAGGTTGTGACAATTAATTCAGAGTTAGGAATTCACTTCAGGGGAGCAGGGACTAATGACTGATATGAATTCATGGCTGGTCCTGCCTGGGCAAGGCCAATTGTCAGTAAGTTGAATATTTTGTTGTCATTCCAGGGTAATAGCAGTTTCTGTGGTGCATGAGTGGGCATGATTCCACATGTGTATATGTAAAGATCTATATATGTATAGAATATATTTGTATAAAATATATGTATCTATACATGTATGTAGGTATTCACAGAGTTAAATTTTGACTTAGTTAAATCTAAGTTAGTTTTCAGTAAGAGTTCCAAACTGAATGACCTGAATAATTGACTATGGTGTCTTAATTCCTTACATTCTCAAACAAAGAAGTTGTTTTGAGGCAGTCTGTGTTATTAAGCATCAAAATAGAATTCAAGTCACCAGACTTCCCAGAACACTGACTTGTTGCTGAATACAGAAATTCCTACCATGTCCCTGAGATGAAAACAAATTCCATACACTTCAGAAATCAAACAGGGCTTACCTGGCTCTGATAGTACCATGTATGTGCAGCTGTGAAGCCAATAAAATTCTGCAGTGCCTTCAGCCACAGCTAAAGGGAGCAGCAAGAGCGTTGCCTTTGGACCACAGCTAAAGTTGTGTTAGTAAAGGCATCGAATTTTATTTCCTTTCAGCCTAGGATAGATTATCCAAGCAGGAAAGTTAGAAAGATTTCAATTTCTACAGTAGCCTGTTCATTGACTTGTTTGTTGTTTCCTCTCTTCAACACCCATTACATGAATACACGCAGAAGAGAGGAGCATTTAGCTTAATTATTCCACTAAAAACATAAATTTGGGGCTCCAGAATTTAAAAAGGCCGGGTAAAAGGAGAATTTCAAAAGAATTAGTTCAGGGTTTAACTTTGTTTCTTACAAAAATAGGCATCAGATAGAAGCAAGTAATTACTTCATTGGTTACATCGTTCTCTCTTGTTAACATATAAAACCAATTATGAAAAATGTAGATATTTTAATATAATTACTACGTTGATCCATTTTTTCTTGTTCTTTTTATTTCAAAAGAGCATGACAGATAAGTTGGTACTATAATCAGTTTGAAGTGAATTCTGTGCTGGTAAATGAGGTCAGACTAATGGCCTTCATAAATGAAATTTTCAGAAAGAGTGCTAGTTAAAAAAAAATTTATTACTTCCTCTACAGAAAAATTTGATTTTTTTAAAATATAAATTGAAATGTTCCATTTAGTTGCATTTATTTACAAATGTGACAATGATTCCCTATAAGACTGAGAATACAAATGCCATTTTACTACATTCTATCAATTGGGTCTAGCATCCAACTGTGGCTATATATTTAAATGCATACTCTGCCTATTTTTTCATTATTTTCATGGTTGTTAAAGAAAATGTTGCATCATTTAATCTGGTGAAATATGTGATACTTAATAAGGCAGAGTTTGTCCAAATAGGGCACCTAACGTGTAATTTCTTAGTCTCTGAATGAAATGGAAACCAAAATATTCATATGATGACAGAAGCTGAATGGAAAAAAGCTTTTGAAGTGAATTTCTATTATTGCATTTGACACTTCCTGTGGTAAACTACATTCCAATCTAATAAATGTATTTGTGAAAAAAGTTCCCTAGTTCTGACAGAAAACCCATTTCCATTAAAATCAGCGCATAACCTCTTGCAGGCTGTGAAGAGTCCGAGACTTCAGTTATTCTCATACATATTTTTATACCGACTCAGGCACAGGCACACAGGCACACAGGCAGAGGGTCCCTGCCTGAGTAAAGTGGACCATGGTGGTGTGGGTTTGTAAAATCCTCATTCCTCTGCCCATCTCCACCTATCTCTCTCCTTGAAAAGCTGCATGTGTCTCTATGTAAGACAGGATCAACATGAACTCATAACCTCAAATCAGGCTCAAGAGAAAAAACTACAGCCAGAATGAGGTACCTACTTTTCTCTTTTTAGCTGCCTTGGACAGCTCTTCTCAGCTCTTTGCCCCTTGTGGCAAGGGACCCTCAGGATGAGACACTTTACCCATGGCTTTAGCTGCTAAAAGATTCGAAACCTCATTTCTCATGCCCCTTATCAACTGAACTTAAGAAATTACTTTTTTAGTATTTTAGGCAAAGCGTTTAATTCTTTTAGGAGAAAAAGAAAGATTTAAAGCACTGTAAATCTTATTTTCTGTCACAATTTTGGAGCTCTTAAATAAAATTCATTACTTTTGGTTCGTTTTGTGGGAAGTGTTAATCAGAAAAGCAGTGCAACTACAGAAGCCTTTTCATCACATATAAGCACTTTCATCATTAAATGTGGACTCCAATCCTATTTAAGTAAAAGACATTTTGGCAGCAGTACCCATGTGTTGTTTAAAAAGTGTCCATCCTCCCCTATAGCTCTTTATGGCATAAGGAAGTATTTCACAGATAAAATTGATCAGCTGAAACTCACTGCTCTACAGTGGAAAAGTTCAGGGTTATTACAAAACATTGCCAGTCTCAGAGCTAGTTCCTGGTTTACATTTCTCAGTAGGAACACAATTTTTGTGTAATAATTACAAATTATTTTGTGGATACATGATGTCACCTGAGTACATGGATACAGTTGAATAAATGCAGTCAAAAAATGGACAGAAGTTACCCTTAGTTGGATAAAGACTGACACAGCCCCATTCCAAACCCTTACAAGCATTTGCTGTGTGGCAAAGCTTTATATAAATTCTAGACAAAAAGAGATATCAATTACACTTGCCTGACTAGTAAAATGTTTTCTGAAGTTTTCTATTTTTCCAGTGCTGAGGAAAAGTGACAGAAAAATCTGTCATAAACATCAAAAAAGATTTAAAAAAATCAGAGCTAACACAGTATAACACATTAACAAATTACATATTGGGAAAATAAAAGCCCTGGGTTCCTCCTAGAATTCCTGCAAATATTTGCACAGCATGGAGTCTTCACAAAGCTTTTGAAGTGTTGGTCTCACAAAACTGACTCTGCTTTTGTAAGTGTCAGTGAGAATTTTATGGTGAATCCTGGAGAGCTACACAGTTACTTTTGAAACTATAGTATGGTAGATATTTACATATAAAAATTTCAGGGAAAAAAATGCATCACCACTATGCAGTGGTTCTTGATTTCATGTAGTATATATGAATATGTGTATACACAAATTTCAGTTAAAGCTATGTAAGATCATGGCAATGTGCAAGTGGGGAGACTGTAAAATTAGAGTTATTAACAATGAATATGCTTGTCCCATTTGGAAAGATTTGAAAAAAATTAGAATTCAAAATCACAATATGGGAACCATTTTGTTCAATGTAAACTTCTGGGTATTTGAATGAATAAAAGCAAATTGAAATGCATTCATTAGAGAGAAAAGGAAAAAAAAAAAAAGAAAAAGTATCACCCATGCATATATTATTTGCAGAGGCAAACTATTTTCTGTGTCTCAGGTCTTGAATCTAAGGTTCTGCAAACATGAAGAAGAAAATAAGAAAAAAAAGATGAGCTGAGATGGAGACGCTTAGATTATATCAGTTATTGTTGTTTTCCTAGCCCCAGTAGTATTTTCAATTCTGTCATTCTGTGTTAAGAAAGTAATTAAGAGAAAAGAAATTTTAAAAAATTTAAAACTTAATTATTTGTGATGGACTTCAATGGACAAGCCTTTTAAATGTGCTTACAAGACAAAGGCTATATGATAGAAATACACACAAAGCATATATAGTGAAAGGGATATATGAAATAACAGATGCCATTACAAATATTCATATTTCATAAAACAAAATGTGAAAAGTTCCTTTCTTTCTGGAGGAAAATGCAATTGTTGGGATCCAAGGCATGCAAGAAACTTTAACTTTAGGTGGATAATAATAACGTCCATACTGTGTCCGTCAGGAAAAAGGATCGAGCATTAAATTTCCATCCTTAATGTCTTAAACTAAAGAGTAAAATAATCCATAGTAATTTCTATTGCTAAGGGAGAATGTATCCAAGTGGATCCCAGAACAGAAAATAGCTGAGGTTTTGCACTGACAAGCACTGCCTCATGAGAGGAGGCTCCACAGGGTCAGCTTGCTGGTGCTGAGGACACCCATCTGGGGAGCAGGAAGGGGGGAGAATCCCATCTGCTTTTTCCTGAAGTACAGGAAAATCCTTGAGAGTGGAAATTTTTTTTACTGTCGTTTTTATTGCTTACTCATTCTGAACTTATGCCTGACCAGATTGCAGCACATGCCCAGGTGCAGGATGTGCCTGGTGAGATTCAGAGGGGACTCAGCATCAGGGCCACGACTACCAGTAAGTGCCTGCTGCTTTACTTCATTAGGCAAAAGCAAATAGAGCAATGCATTCTGCCATTTATAGCCCACAAAAACATTATTATTGACCATACTGAAGCATATATGAGCTGTCTTGAAAGGAAGCATTTGAATTTCCCACTATGAGTAAAGCACTTGCTCTGATGCTTTTAGTGGAATTAATGAAACCCCTAAATCTCAGAGCAGTTTCCTGATAGACTTAATGAATAGCTGTCAGCAGAGCTGGCACTAATTGGCATGCTTCTGGGTACCCTGAAGGAAAAGGAGCCAAGTGGATAACAATCTCATACTTCTTTGATTTATAAATGTTCAGAGTCAGACTGACACTTAATTTCTGGGGCAGCACATTGACATTTGTATTTTTGTTTGTGTGCTGATCCTTGTTCTGTGCACATGCAGGGATGATAATGTCTCCGAAATGCCCATTTTGTGTTTTTCCAGAAACACAAATTCTTCCTGTGGAAGAATTTTAACAAAAATGATTGTGTGGGCAGGAGGGAAAAGGAAAAACCTTCAAGTTGTAAAAGGAAAAAATATCTCACTTATGTGTGATGCTTACAACCTCAATTTCATCAATCATCTAGCTATTGTGCTAATTTAGGTAAATCTAGGTATCTAGACTAACTCTCATGAGGTCTCTGGCTTTCAAAGCTTTGCCACAGTCAGAAGTTTCCCACGAGTGAGTGAGATTTAAGTGCAGGTTGCATGCTTGATGGGTTATACCTGTCTCAAAGAGAGAAAAGGATCTTTGTACAGGAGCTATTAGGGGTCAGTGAAAGAAATTTAAATGGATTTGAAGGGGAAAAGGGATAAAACCAAACTTATTCAAGATAAGCCTGCGGACACTACACCAATATTTGAGGGATGGTTGCTCGTGAGGTCCTTTGGTCTGCTGTCTCAGTGGGGCTGGAAATCTATGAAACAGTAAAGACACAAGGATTATTGATGTGTTAGAAATTGTGGAAGTGCCTGAGACAGATCACACTGGAATTAGGGCAATTAGGCATTCAAAAGGGTGTTGGGATCAACAGCCCAGCTGAAATCCCCCTACACTAATGCACATGGGCAACAAACAGGAGAATCCGGAAACTATTGTGCAACTGGAAAATGATCATATAGTTGTCATCACAAGATGTGGTGGGATGACTCACACAACTGTTATAGACCTCCCACCCAGGAGGAAGAAGAAGATGAAATATTCTGTAACCAGCTGTGAGAAGTCTCATAATCACTAGTCCTTGTTCTCATGGAGTACTTCAGCTTACCAGATGTCTTCTGGAAATACACTTCAGCAGAAAAAAAATTGTGTAGAAGTTTCCTGAAGTGTGTGGAAGATAACTTACTGATACAGCTGGTGAGGGACCCACCTAAGGAAGGTGCTCTGCTGGACTTGCTGTTTGTGCTAAGAGAGGGATTGGTGGGTGACATGATGTTTGGTGGCCATCTTGTGATCAGAAATTCTCAATTCTCAGAGAAGTAAGGATGGTCAGCACAACTGCCACCTTGGATTTCTGTAGGGCAGACTTTGGCTTGTTTTGGAGACTGTTTTGAGTCCTCCACGGGACAGTCTTTTAGACCTCCTTTGGCTTCAGAGGATACTGAGGGAGCTGGAAGAAGAGCTCACTGAGCCACTTTCTATCATTTACCAGCAGTCATGGATAACCAGGAAGGTTCCAGTTGACCAGAGCTCAGCAAATGTGATGCCAGTCTACAAGAAGGTCTAGAAGGAGGATGCCTGTCAGTCTGATCTCTGTGCTAGGAAGTCATCCTGAGTGCCATCATGGGTAGGACAACTTGGGGATCAGGCCAAGCCAGTATGGATTTATGGAGGGTAGGTCCTACTTGACCACCTGATCTCCTTCTATGACAACACTGTCTGTTCACTGGAGGAGGGAAAGGTCATGGATGTTGTCTACATGGACTTCAGTAAAGCCTTTGAAACTATTTCCCACACCATTCTCCTGTAGGAAACTGGCTGTTGGATTGGATGGGTGCTCTATTTCCTGGATAAAAACTGGCTGTGGGGCAGGCCCAGAGAGTGGTGGGGGATGGAGTTACATCCAGCTGGGGCCAGTCATCAGTGGTGTTCTCCAGGGCTCAGTAATGGCCCCAGTCCTGTTTCACCTCTTTACTGATGATCTGGAAGAGCAGAGCAAAAGTACCTTGAGGATCTTTGTAGATGACACCAAGGTGATTAGGAGTGTTGATCTGCTGGAGGGTAGGAAGGCTGTATAGAGGGATTTGACCAGGTTGTGTGGATGGTCCTAAGCCAGCTGGATGAGGTTCAAGAAGGCAAAGTGCCAGGTCCTGCTCTTGGATTACAAACAACCCCAAGCAGAGCTACAGGTTTGGGAAAGAATGGCTGGAAAGGTGCCTGGAGGAAAAGGATCTGGCGGTTCTGGTCAACAGCAGCTGGACATGAGCCAGGAGTGCCCAGGGGGCCAGGAAGGCCAATGGCACCTGGCCTGGATCGGCAATAGTGTGGCACCAGGGCCAGGGCAGGGACTGTCCCCCTGCACTCAGCACTGGTGAGGCCACACCTCAAATCCTGTGTCCAGTTTTGGGCCTCTCACTACAAGAAGGACTTTAAGAAGCTCGAGCATCTCCAGAGAAGGGTAACAGAGCTGGGGAAGGATCTGGAGGAGAAGCTGAGGGAGCTGGGAGTGTTTAGCCTGAAGAAAAGGACACTCAGTGGGGATCTCATTGCTCTCTCCAGCTGCCTAAAAGGAGGTTGCAACAAGGTGAGGATCAGTCTCTTGTTCCATGTAACAAGTGACAAGAGCAGAGGAAATGGCCTCAAGCTGCACCAGGGGAGGCATAGATTGAGAATGTCAGGAAAATTTTCTTCGGGGAAAGGGTTGTACGGCATTGGAATAGAACTGCCCAGGGAACTAGTTGAACCACCATCCCCGAAGGTATTTAAAAGACATGAAGTTGTGGCACTTGGGAATATGTTTTGTGGTAGACTTAGCAGTGCTGGGCTTGCATTCAATGATCTCAGAGTTACTTTCCAACCTAAATTATTCTGTGATTCCATGAGAGGTTATTTATGCTTCGGACTTTCCCAAAACATAGTGTTTGCATATGCCTTTTGAAGCACCATTCTTGCCTGAGAGTGATAGCCATGGTTAGAAGACATCAGCTGAAGATGAGACATCATTCTCAGTAACTTTTTCACTTTGCTCACATTAAATGTTAATGATTATGTTCTTATATTTAACAGAAATTGACCCAAATTATCATTTAGATCTGCTCTGTTCACAGAAGCTACAGTGAAGGTTGCCATATCCTCAGACAGGTTCTCTCAGAAAGCTCAGTATTAGTTGCCATGTAGCAGAAAGCGATTCATTTTTAAAATCTATTCAGCATATCATTTCCACTTGTGGATTTTTGGCTGAAGTCCAGAATTAAAGAAAAAATTTGGTAGTAGTATCAGTAACAGCAGCTTCTATATGGAGATATGTGTTTTCTCTTGATTGTCTAATTTTTGGGACCGATAATAATCTTTAAAAATATTCAAAATTGCGAAGAAATCAAACTTTGCTACAAGAATGTAACACCTTAAAAATTGAAATGTAAGGATAATATACTAATATAATTGAATCAAAAGAAAAGGAAATGCAATTATGTTCTTGGAACAAGAGATTTTTAATTATAATGGTGGCTGCATTAATCAGATGTCATATTAATACCTGTAATAAAATGCCTTATGGAGCTTTCTCAGTGTACAGAAAATGTACAGAAAAGAGTGATGAAACCAAATGTTAAAATAATAAAATTATCTTGAAGTCTGGATGGATTAAAAAGGATAGATAGAGTCATGTGAATTCATGGGGATGATTTTTTTTTAATTCTTCGAAGTTAGGCAACAAAAAGAGAAAAAATGTATATTTTAAAGCAATGTTAAAATCAAAGGGTGTCCTTAGACTTCTAAAAGGAATTGTAAGAATTGATCAGTCAAATCCAGTGCTGTTAATCTACAAAGGCATCCTATCAATTGCACCTTATCAGTGGCATGCTGAAGGAGACACCAACCACCTGCAACTGGAAATTCTGTCCCGCTGACTAGATGCAGTAACATTTTAAGGCTGTCTGGATAATGAGAGTGAAAGCCACTGAGCTTTGCTCCCTTGTGGATGTAAAAATGATTATATTCCTGGCATGGCTCTCCATTTATTGCCACAGAGTTACTGGCTGTGTGTGAGGATGTTGCCTCTTCAGTGCATTCTGCAGGGGATGGGCACTGGTGCCCTGCTCCTCCTCCTCCTCCTCCTTGGCAGACAGGAAGCACAGCCTGCTCCTGGGTACCCCCAGCTCAGCCCATGCCTCACTCTCCAGCAGCATGAAATGCACACTTTTTCAAATACTTCAGGGGATTTAAGTTGGTGAAATTTAGGCATGTTCTGTAGCCTAATTTTCACTGGGTCTTGTTTCATTTTTGCTCCTGCATAATGCATGAAATAGCACATAAGAAAGCAAGATATAATGTAAGCAGCAGCTATAAATAAACATGAAAACTTACCCACATGTTTTCTTAAAGGAAATCAGATAATGGAATCAGACTCTCTTACAGAAGATGGATTCTTGTCTTTTCAAGCAGTAGTCTTATGAATATTTTCATGACAATACTTTGAATGTTTCAGTACCTAGAGCTACCATGTTTGGAGTTCTGAAGAGATATTATTCAGCCAAGAGATATTTTCAGAAGAAGTCAAATGCCCTTAATGCTACCTCTGACTGCAGCATTACCTGCTGAAAGACAAAGAAAAAGCTTAAAGATTTCAATTCACTTTCATTTTCAATTCTATTTAATTCTGTTCCACTGGATCAAGCCCTATCAATTCATAAGACCGTTTCTTGCTTTCTGCTTGAACAAAGCAATGAACTCAAAAGTGCTTTTAATCATAATGAATACTGAATTAGGTTAGGTTCCCTATTCAATTTTTGCATATTGGCAACAGATTATTATATCTCAATTTAAAATGTTTCTGAAAATGTTCTTGATTGATCTACTAAATTTAATACATATATATAACACAGAAAAAAATTAAGTTTCATGGTTTTAGAAAAGTTTGGTCTGACAATGTTTGCTTAATTACACCAGCTGTAAAATTCTAAGATGCTTGTGCTTATTTTAGTTGAGCAGATCCTGTGCTATGGTGAATAATGGTTCATTAAAAAAGACCCTCCTAGGAGAGAAGTTGTCTAAAGCATAATGATTCAGATTAGCTTTTCAAAGGAATTTGGAACAGTCAGAGCCATCTTTGATCTTGTTTAGTACACCAAAATGAGGATATCAACTCTGCGAGCTAAACCCATGGCAAAGGAAATTGAAAAAAATGGATTATTTCCTGTGTGAGGTCATTTGATAGATTTAGTTCTAAATGCTCTCTCTCTGGAATTGCATGAGATCCTGAAAACTGGAGAACACACAAGCAGGAAGATGTGAACAAGGGTGCCTGGTTAAATCCATCAGCAGCTGACAGACTGAAACAAAGCTGAGTGGATTTTTCAAAGTGAAATAAGGCAAGTAAGAAAGTTGCTAATATTTTTTTAAAGGGTACATTTTGATCCAGCTTCAGTTAAAAAGCATAATACAGCACCCATGCTAGCCCAACACCCTCCAGTGCTCTTCCCAGGTTGTTGGAGATTAAAGAAAGGGTCTGTGTTTCTGCCAAACCTTTCTTATGTTGTCAAAGCCCAGATAAATCTGTAAAGTTTTTGACCAGTTAAGGACACAGATATATGATCTCAGCTTGCTCTTCTCTTCAATCTCCTTGTTGTTTTCATTCTCAGGTCACATTCTCACCCACACTGGAAGCATTTTTACACTTCCTTTATAGGACATATATTTCTTCTGCCAAATAGTTTTGTACTTATATTTCATTTGTCTCATTTCTTTGGCAGAAATCACAGAATGATTTTTCATTCTTTTATTATACCTCAAATTTGGCATTTGGTCATAAAATTTGGTGATTGGACATCAAATCTGATGATTGAACATGTCTGAAAATTTGAAAACTAGCTGGGGATTTACCACACTGCAGAATTATTTTAAAAGTCCATGTACATAAATTCTTTAACATGCACTAACTTCTTGGGAGAAAGGGGAAAATATGTTATAGGAATATTCTTTTAACAACATATCTGCTTAAAGATATTTAGTCTGGATGTGCTATATTGAAAATGTTAGTACATTCAAGAATACAAGATTGATTGTGTTCACAATCTAGTACATTCAAGAATACAAGTCTAAGATTGATCTTAGACTTTATACCATCATTATGATTTCTTGAAATCCTGAATATATAAATTCAGATTCAATATATATGACAACCTATAAAAAGGCAATATCATTTTTGGTAATTTCTGAAAAGTTAAAAGAGGCCTTTAATAAGATAATATAAACCACTTTCATGGAAAACTAAGGGTTTTTTTCTTTAAACCCAAAACAATTTGGGGTAAATATACAACCATCTCTAGCAATAAAAAATAGGTTTATAGTTTTTATTCAAAATTTAATATAGCTTTCCCACAAAAAAAAGTCTTATATATCTAACCACCACAAAACAGAGTGTTTCCTGACACTCAGAACAGCCCATATCTCGTGCCCTTTTGATTCAATAGTTTTCTTTTGATTACCATAGTTCTGTATTTACTCACCATATTATCAACTTTACAGATTTGTTTGCTAGTTATTTCAAAAGACCTCCACATTTTCATTCCCATATCCTTTTTCACATCACCATGGGAACCACTGTCTTTTTTATCCTTCAAGAATATTATGTTTTAGAAAAGCTCTCATCCTTGTAATGGAAATTTGCAGGTGAGAACAGCTTCATTCCATATTCTTAACTTACAGACAATTTTTCTGCTTGCAGTGATTTATCACTTCTGTCTGTTCTGTCTCCACTGTAGCCAAAGGTACCATTGCACCTCCTGGAAATGCAGTCACAGTGTCCAATTGAATACTCACTGCAGTTTTAGCACTGGACAAGGGAGAAGCTGCAGCAGCAGCAAAGGGCTCTGCAGCTGTTATAAAATCTGCTCCATAAGTCTTGGCTGCATCCAAACGTGCAAATTTTAGAGCTACTTTGGGTATGCCTATGTAATCTGCAGCTATTACAGGTTCTCCACTGCAGATGTTATTTTGGGAGCCATCTCTGTATTCTTCTAATTTAGTAGTTTGCATTGATAAATACTATGGAAGCCAGGGGAAAAATCTAGGAGGAGAATTGGAGTATTAAAAGATCTCATTACAGAATTAACATTGAAAAGAAAGGAAACAGTGGAAGGGAGATGAGTATAATTTTCAAGGCTTAAAAGAAATTTTAAATTGCCCTGAAGGACAAATAGAAGAAAGACAAGTGTATTCCCAGAACAAATTGTTCTGTGCTGAGTTTCCCTCTCCTTCACACACTCTGGTTGTAGGACCTTGGGGGCAGCAATGTCTCAGAGGCCATGACAGTAAGGAAACTACGGTAGATTTGGGAAAGATGGCTTAATATTTGCTTCCTTTAGGGTCACCTGGGTTTCATATCCATGAGCTATAACTGTCAGATGGCACGGTGTTATCATCTCATGGTAAATTACATGTTAATTCCTCATGGATTCATTAAATGTTTGGGGTTTTAGCCACAGTTTTTCTGACATGTGAGAGAAGGGGATGAAGAAAGAAGGTAACTGTTTCCTAATCAGGTCGATTTGTCACACAGGTTTCTGGTGACACTCAGCTCCCACCTGAACCCAGCAAAGAAAATAGCTCCCACTTCTGTGCCAGGGAAGAAGGCAATGATGGGTTGGGTTCCAAATCTAAGTTGGCTGAAACATTTCTCAAGACACCTCTTTTCTATGTGCAGGCACACAGTGAAATACAACTTGGCTTCTAACTGGACGCCCCAAGCACTACCATAATGTAAATATCAACAGTTTATACATGGCAGTCAGGTACAGCCTGCCCACAGCAGTCATCATATTTCCCATTCTGAATCTACAAATCTCCTGTCAAAGCCTTTCAGTCATAAGTACCTGTGGACATAAGCCTTAGACAGTATGAGAACTGTGCTTCATCTCCATTCTTTAGTGCCCGTGATGTTTTCATCCCCTTCCCATCACCATTCATCAGGCACACAGACCTAGGTCTGCAACTTTAAAAACTTAGACATTTAGGTGGGATATTTTTCAATTTTTGTTTAAAGAGAGAAGCAATTTGGTGCATTAATGCCCATGTCAAAATAAAGTCCTCAGACTCCATGTCGTGTGTCAGAGTCCTCGTCTCTCCTGCAGAGAGCAAAGTATTTCTTCAAGTAAGTAATCTAGTCAGTTTATCATTTACTGGTGTAACTCAAAGTTACTTTTATCTACTAATTCCCTTTTTGTTTCCTGGACCTTGCACATTCAGAGAGCAGTTTGAATCTGTGATTCATCAGATTTTCAAAAACTTCTGAAAAAGTACATTATGAGAAGCTAGCACAGAATATAAGTTGTCATGATATGAAAGATAAAGTGCTGTTAGGGAGTAAGAAAAGCTAATAAAGAAAGACTTTGTAGGAAAAAGAAGTAGGAAAAAAAAGTCAGTTTTCAGCAGGGAAAAAGGGTAATCCAAACTAAATATAATGTTACATAAGTTGTGACTGTTCCATGAAAAGTAATAAAAATCATTATAAAAGTAAAAAAAGTTGCAAAGAGATTAATTAAGAAGCTCAACACTGGTTTTCTGTAAATGTACTGAAGATAAAAACTTATGTAGTTGGTAAATAAAGCAAATAATTCTAAAACTCTTCTCTATTGTCACTTACACAAAGTGTCAGATTCTAAACTGATGAAAGGAAATTATTATTTTAGACAATTTACATCTAATCTGTAAAATTCATGTGGTGATTCAAACTAAGCAGTATAGCCTTCAGTAGAATAAGAACTGTTTATAGTTTTCCCATCAATCACCACTTGCTGAAAAGCAACACTACAAACATATTAAAAAATTTTACTTTTTCTAATGATTTTCTCATTAAGTAGAAAGATTTTATGTGTGTTTTCTAAGAGAAATCAAACAAACTAAAAATAATGCTTCTACACTTTTTATTCAAACTTTTCCAACTCATTATTATCTGATTTTTATTTTCTTATTTATTTATGCATAAATTTATTTCATTTATTTCCTTTAATTTGAAAAGTTGAAGCATTTAAAGAACTGGCAGATGAGGATTTATGACAGAGAAAAAGGTAGATATTTTTGGCCAAGTCTTTTGATCCAAAATGTATCACAGTGCAAGTTTCATAGAATCATAAAATCATAAAATGTGCCAAGTTGGAATGGACCCATCAGGATCATCAGGTTCAGTTCTTGGCCCTGCACAGGACATGCCAAGAATCACCTCATGTGCCTGAGAGTCCAAACTATTCTTTTAAGACCTTTTTACTTTTATTTTGAAAAGTATGACTAGAAAATGTTTAACACGCTCTCAGTTTTTCAGGACAATTTCAAAGTTAAAGGATCCCGTGATGTGAGGATACAAGCTGTATCCTTACAGTAGAATTTATATGATAATTCTTTTGCATTATGAAAAAAAGATGCCCAGTGAGTGGGTCACATGGGTTCTTCACGCTTTGTTCAAAGCAGCTGTGCCAGTTCATCAGGAAGTAGGCACACACTCACTGCCAGCTTTGGGGGTGCTTACAGAGCTGTAACTTTTTGTTCCTTCTCCAGGGGACTGTCACACACTGCACAGTGATTGACTGTGTCTAATGCTTCACACTACCCTCCTCTCCCTCCTGTCCCTCCTCTCCATCTTGTTGCATCTGGGACCAAAGTCTGAAAATGCAGACTAATATCCTTCATGAGTTTTCAAAAGCATAACAGAATATTTAAAGTCATGACACTGACCAGACTAAAATTGATATATCTGCAGCCTCTCAGTATCCATGGGAGCAGAGGATACATCCTATATTCCCCAGACTGTACCTCTGTGTGTGTGTGTGTGTGTTGTTATAAAACACCCAAAACCACCCATCCACCACGTTTTGTGTAGCACAGAGTCCTGATGCAGGCCAGCAGGTACAGAGGGGGCTCCCCAGATGCTGACACTGTCACAGAATATGGAAGGGATTTTGGGAGGAGGGCAGGATGGGGTGTGAGGGGTGGTCTGGCACTGTGATGGTAGGACCAAACTCAGGCCATTCAGACAGCTTCTGGTGGGGAACAGGTGCTGGTCTGGAGTGCTTTGGAGAGGATTAAGGATTAAGGGTTTATGAGGCAGTAGAAGGAGATGGGCTGGAGGTAGGAACAGGGTTCAAGTTGGGCAAGAATTCAGTGGGGAGAGGAAGACAGATACTTGATATACATATAAGAGCATATACAAATAATAAATATATAAAAATATATAAATGAATATACACACACACAAATACATCCATGAGTAAGTGGGAGGGTCATGCTGTGTTTTGAACCTCCTGTTTGGACTCCTGAGACCTGGAGCACCCACACAGTGGCACAGGCTCCTGACAGTGAGAAAATGCCTTTCCCTCACCCCGTTTCCATGCCACACTGCTGTACAGGAGAGTCATCATTGCAGTGCCCCACAGGCACTGCAGGGATCATCATCAGCCCCACAGGCATGTCAGGGACTGATCTTTTCTCCAGATTTGGTACAGAGAAGTAGAGAGGCAAACATTTCTCCTGTGCCCTCTGAGCACATTTTAGGAGCATGGAAATGTCACATATCCTGTTGATCAAGGTGCCAGGGGAATTCCACACAGTGAGACACAAATGAGGTTCATTTGATTGGGGATGGGGGGAGGAGAGAAGAGACAAAAGGCCAAACTTTTACAAGAGGCAGACCTGTAAGTTGTGATTCTTTGACTTCAGTGATTCTACAGAGACCCTTTTCTATAACAAAAATAAAAACCAGTGCGATTTGCTAAGAGAGTGCTAAATTCTGATTTCCGATTTCCTGAGTTTTAGAGTCCCCAATACTAATTTGCATGGTGTTTCATCTTCAAAATATTGAATTAATTCTTATTATTTTTCTCTAGGAATATTTTCTCATCATTCCTTCATCTTCAAGAAAGCTTTCCATTTCTCTGCTTTTCATTAAGAGTTTTATCCCGAATTCATAGAAATTAAGTGATATGATATGCAAACATAAGTATAAAATATGAAAACTTTAACATAGTCTTCAGACTAAAAATAATGGGATAAAAAGCTTCCTTTAGATTTCAGTAGTCATTAGATGCAACAAATGTACATTCCTCAAATCAAAGATAAATTCTGACATTCTTTTCCAGTATTTTGCTGATGACATCTGGCATGGGAAAAGCCCTGGGGATTCCACAAATCCTCCTGTGAGTAAAGGCCTTCACACTTAATGAGGATGTTTGTAAAGTTTACTGAACTTGCAGGACAGAAGGATTTCTTTTAGATTTATCATTCAAATTCCTGTGCCACTAAAAACTATTTGCTGGCACATACCAGGGTCTTATATTTGCAGATTCTATTAACAAATCTGGCAGCTTTATGGAGCATGAGTTGAGCTGCAGTCTCTTTCATGAAACAAGACACAAATCACACCTCAGATCAAGTAGTATAATTTTCATAAATGTTTAATCCACAAGCCCAACTGAAAGGATAAAAAGAGATTTTTATTTCGTAATATATGGTGATGCACATATACACAGTTGGCACTTATTCCAGTTAAAGTTTCCCTTAGGCAAGTAAAGGTCAGGAAAACCTCAAACACTACCAAAGAATTCTCCCAGACCAAGGCATTTAACTTCTTAGATTCAATTTAAAAAACTGATTTTCTGCATGGTAGAAGCACTTTCCCTCTGTAAAGTCTCTTTTCACAGTTATGGGAGGTGTTGTTTGAACAGGAATTACAGTTCCCTGCAGAAGATCCTGTTGACTGACATCCTCTCCTTCATTCCATCCTGTAAATGCTTTTAAATCCCATCTCTGTGAAGTTTTTTCTCCCTTCTATATCATTATTTAAATGAACTCTGACATTTCCAAGTACAAATCGATGAGAGACTTAGCTGCTTTATGGAAGAGATGGTGGAACAAAATGCCTATCTAATACACTAAGTGCAGTAAGATGTTCTCAGATTGGCAAATTTACCTTTTTTCCTTGTTCCCCTTTATCAGGTTATGCCTCTGTTCGTGTTATCTGTGGTTAAATAGTCTCACTGGTCATAAAGTTGGTTTACTTGTACCACAACTGACATGTGAAGACACATGAGGATGCACGCATGTGAATGTGTGAGCAAATACATATGCATATACATAGAAGTGTACATAGAGATGTGTGAACCTTTATACATATTTTATATGTATATATAAATATATATGTATATATTTGCAGTAATCAGGATTGTGACAACTTAGGACATTTGCATACCAACAAAGATTACGCTGGAAATTCCCTGCAGGGGCAGCCTTTTTGGAACTCAAGCAGAGACAGTAGTTGGTATCAGAGGAGGAGCATAACCATGAGATAAAAATCCCTGTCCCAGTGAGCACGGCCTCCTCGCCCCACTGCAGTACCATTTTGACAAAACTGTGGCATTTCCACTCCCAAAGCTAATTTTCTTTTGGAGCACATTTGGTGCAAAGGACTCTGCACCAATGATGAGAGTAGACTCAGGATTTTGTCTGAGGCAGCCCCACAGCCCTGTGTGTTTTCTTTACCATCCTAGGGCTTTTTGTGTCATTCAGGTACCAAATACAGTCCAGAGAGAAAGCAAATGGAGGAAAGGAGAGGAGACAAAGAGACAGATCATTTGTCTTCAGGTTTATGTGAAATAATTGGCTAGAGAGAGAGAGAATGAAGGCAGTGAGAAGGCTGTTCTATCCACTTTTTCCTCCCAGCAGGGAGGAGCAATGGGGAATTGTTTTGTAATGAGGAATCTTTTCTAACGCAGAGCAAAGGCGCATCTCCATGAATTCAAACAAGCCTTTAGATTGATTATGTGCTGAGAGTAACAAATTATGCTGCAAAGAGAGAAAAAGCAATGTTTATTTCTGTGTCCAAAGTAATTTATATCTCCTCAAACACTTTGAGGAGTATCTGATGCTGTCAGAACTATTTTTCAGTATGATTTGTCTTGAGCTGAACCTTTCTGTGATTTCAGGCAGCACTTTCAACACAGTGCGTGCTGCACACATCTTCGTGGTATGCCCAGGTCTTTATTAATCACTTAATTAAATAGAGTAATTTATTCTATTTAATTAAGTGATTAATATCACTTAATTATCACTTAATAAAATCACTCAATTAAATAAATAATAAAACAATTTGTGATTGTTTTGGGAAGATAAAAACTACGACACATGAGCAAAATAGTACTGAATGCAATTATCATTGTTATTACCAGTCTTCATTTGTCACTGATTACATCAGCATTTGTGTGTTCACAGAATCAGAGTGTTCCCAGATGGACTTTCCTGGGAACAGTGCATCAAGTCCAACGATCTTGCCACCCTCCTTCCCTGCTCCTAAGATGGCTTCTATGGGTTTGGCTGAGGGTGAGCAGGTGTCCTGTTTAATAAACCTTCTATCCAGAAAACTTAGGAAGAGTGGGTCCGAGTGTGTCACAGCGAGGGAAAGAATGAATTTGCATCTAATTATGCCAGCAATGCAGAGCAGGGACTGATGAGAGGGGACTCAGCAGCTTCCTCACCATCAATCCATCTCACAAAATATGTGCAGTGCTCCAGGACAACATATAAATGTTATCAGCATTTAGGAAAAGAAGCCAATGGGAGGTGAAAGGCTCTCACAGCTGCACTTTCACAGCACTGAGGAGACCCGTGTGCTGAGAGAAATGCTTTCCAGGCCCTGGATGAAAACTGCTATGGACAGACAAAAGACATGTAGGAAGGGAAATAGGGATATGCTCACCTGGAGATGTTGAAACTGAAAAGAATAAAACTGTCTTGGATGTAGAACTGGAGCAGATTCTCACAGCCGGAGTGGCAAAATGGGGACCTGACACCAGGGCTGCAGCAGAAACAGTGCTGAAGACAGGCTGGTGATGGAGACAGGACAAGCTGTAGTGTCAGGTTTTGGTTTCCTGACTTCTCTGAAACACACCTACACATCTGGGACAAAATTTGTTGAGGTGAGGTACAATCTCAGTCACAAATATATTTTAACATTACTTTGCTCTTTATCGCCTAAAAAACCATATCTGCTTTTCATTAGCACCTGCAGCTACTAATAACTCTGTTTTTAGTGAAAGCAAAGTCTTTCATTACAGGCCCTGTGCACTGCAAGGAGCTGCACATACAGACACAACCATATCCCACTGCACGTACCAGCTCTGCCTCGGTGGTCAGCAGGACTTCTCCTGAAATAAGCAGCTGAAATAAATTATGATTCAGTGTATGTAAGACTTGGATGAACCAGCTCATCAAAGGCACCGTAAGTGTTCTTGTTTGAGGTATTCACCATGGCTATTTTTCAGCTATTGCCAGCAGGGCTAAATGGATAGGATTGCTGATCTGTGGCACTCAGGGCTTTCAGCCATAGCAGTTGCATTGAAAAAGACTCTGCTAAGATGCAGCTCATTATGTCACCTTTGTGGCTCTCCTATTTTGGCAGCAAGTGGTTGAGATTCTTCATTTGCTGTTTGTTTGGGGATTGTTTTCCCAGGAAAAATCACCAGTGAAATCTGAAATCAGAAAAGGATACTCCAAAATCATTGTAACAATTACTACTAATTGTTTAATTTTGTAATGTGTGTCTACCCCTGTCTTTAGTGATTTTGCTGTTGCCCTAAAATCTGTTTTTTGTCAGAGCATCTTCTTCTTTGTTTTTGATTACCATAGAACTTGTTATTAGAAAGAACATATTTTCAAACATTTTCCAAAATTAACATGTTTGGTGTCTTAAATAAATACCATGTGATGGTAGGCAATGTCCTGTTTGTCTTAATTTTGAACTATAATTGCACACATTTTTAGGACAGTAATTAACACTAATGATCTTTGTAACAATCTCCTAATATGATTGAACCCTAAGTCCCAACTATCTAACAATTAGAAAATATTGTATAAATCTTTAAACAGAAAATGCTGATATGTCAAAAACATTTCAAAATGTTGGAAAATATTTCTAATTGGTGTTTGATCTCCTGGAATGCCCCTCCACCCAACCACCCACCAGTAGACACTTCCATAGCAGTTAGTAATGTAGTGGTAAGAGAGGAAACCTACAGTTTGATATTCAGAATTAATTCTGTCATTCAAACCAGGGTCTTGAATCTTGATGTCCTCCATCCATGCCTGTTTAATCCAGCTACATCCAGAAGCAGCCTTTAGTTCTTGAATTTATATGATAAAGGGTCTTGTGTCCCCAGCGTTGTTAGGGGCAAGGCACATAAAAGAATCACAGGATGGTTGATGTTGAAAGGAACTTTTGGATGCCATCTGGTCCAACCTCTCTGCTCAGGATTGTGTCTAGATGGATTTTTAAATGGATTACAAAACAGAAAGACTTGCATAACTAACATATCATTGATTTTTAGTCCGTCAAAAAATGCCCATTTTTAATCCACTTGTACCTGTCATAAAATATACCGTGTATTGCAAAAGAATATTTTCAATAATTGTTTGCATATCAGAAGATCAATCCAAAGATAAATGCTATTCAAATTAAACTGTGCTATCGAGGCCAAATTTTCACTTTTAAAACTAAAGTAAACAGATTTGGGACAAAAAAGAAGTTATGATTGTATAGTGAGCTCACCATCCAAAGCTATGAATATGGGATGCTTATGAGTGAGAAAATATCAAATCTGAGCAGGAAGATAGTCCATGATACTTGGCATCCAGCTTTAGGAATGGCAAAATGAGAACTTTGCATTGGCTCAGGAAAAAAATGGAGCTGCAGTGGAGCACATGATTGAAGGTGATGGGCTCAAATGGGGAGCTTTGTCATTTGTGTCATTGTCATTTGTGATGTGATCATTGCAAACACTGCAGACATTCTTAACACATACAGCCCACGTGGAGTATTGTCACATGCCAGTTAGATTCTGTTAAGATTGACCAGGATTTAGTATGTGAAGACAGTTGAAATTTTTATATATAGGTGTGTGTGAGTGTGTGGGTGTGTATAATTTTTGGTTTGGTTGTTGGTTTTTTTTGGTGGGCTTTTTAATTGGTTTTGTTTGTTTGTTTTGTTGTGGGGTTTTTTTTGTTGTTTTGGTTTGGTTTGGTTTTTTCTTTGGTAAATTTATTTTTAAACTTTCAGAAATACAGAAGAGCAAGATTCACCTCTGCAGATGTGCTTGTTTTGTCTGGGGTAGAATTAATTTTCTTCACAGTGACTAATACAGGGCTAGGCTTTGGATTTTTGCTGAACACAGTGATGATAATATAGGGATATTTTTGTTATTGCTGAGTAGGGCTTACACAGAGCCAAAGCCTTTTCTGCTTCTCGTGCTGCCACACAGGTGAGGGGGCTGGGGGTGCCTGGGAGGTTGGGAGGGGACACAGCTGGGACAGGTGACCCCAACTGACCACAGGGACATTCCAGATCGTGTGACATCATGCTCAGTGTATAAAGTGGGCGAGGAAGGAGGAAGGTGGGGGTGTTTGGAGTGATGGTGTTTGCCTTCCCAAGTCACCATTAGGCATTACAGATCCTGATTTTCCTGGGACCTGGATCCTGGATCCTGGAGATGGCTGAACATCTGCCTGCCCACGGGAAGCAGTGAATTAATTCTTTGGTTTTCTTTGCTTTTGAGCATGGCTTTTGCTTTTCCAATTAAACTGTTTTTATCTTAACCCATGAGTCTTCCAACTTTTACTGTTCCAGTTCTCTCACTGATCCTGCTGGTGGGGGAGTGGGTGTCAAAAGAAGTGCAGAGCAAAAGATTTTGAGCTCTACAAAAAAGGGAAAAGGAAGAAGTGAAATACGGCATTGAAACAGAAGATCCAAGTGACTGGAACTGGAAAATTATTTCAATTGTCCTTGTCCCTCCACTGGTTCATACCTTTGCAGTTGACCTGGAGATGACTGGTGGGAGGGCAGACAATATTCTCCTTTGATGAAATTGATGTCATTTAGCACACACAGTCTATACAAAGCTGAAATAAAGCTTTTAATTAAACTCGAGAGACCATCTTCAGGGCAGGCTGTTTCTCCTACTGTTTTAGTTAGAAAAGATATCAAAAATGCAAGGTGAGAGAGAGCACAGCCCTGAAAAAGTGACAAAGTGCACTCGTTCCTTCCAAAGCTTTGAACTGTTCATGGTGTCTTTCTCATCCAATCCACCTGTGGGAAGATTAAGAGAATATCTTCTGGCCTGATTGCCAAAGGTGCTGAGTACTTGCCACTGCCATTGACTTTTTGCTCCATTTGCCTGGCTTCTTGTAGTAAGGCATCTCAGACTTCTCACAGGAGCAACCCCTTCTCAGCTTATCTGTGGAAGGCTGGAGATCAGCTCCACCTGGAGCAGGAAACTGAGAACTCTCTAGAGTTATTCAGTGTGGCTGTAAATGCTCACACCTCTTCCCTGTGGGAGCTACACCAGGAGCAGCACTCCAAGGCACTTCACTTTACCCTTGACATATCTTTATTTAATAAATATTTGTAGCTAGTATTGGCAGCAACTTCTCCTCTTCTTGGTATAGTAGGCACTGGAAAAATGTAAAAGTGCTGCTTTTTTTTGCATTTTGCAGCTCTTTGCCTTTGTTGTGGTGTCCAAAACCATTATCGTTCTCCATTTGAGAGCACTGCGCTAGACTGGCAAAACATCAGGGCTGAAATCAGGACTATGTCTACCACTAAACTGATGGTACTTGTAGTATATAAAGTGAAACTCTTTGTTTCCCTTTCAAATAATCTGAAAAACACAGACCATTAGTCTCTCTTCAAACAATAAAGAAAATTATTTATTTTGCATTTTTTGCTTTTCAGTGAGAAAAAATGGCTGGCTTATTAGCTGTTTGTTCATTTACTGGCATAGAGTGTGCATCAATTTTTAGGAAATTAGTCTGTATTTAATCTACAAAAAAAAATCGGTACATGCAAACTACAAGCAGTCAATTCAATCAAGGTGACAAAGTGCAAATTAACTTTAATCCATTTTTATTTTAGCAATCATGGGGCCACTCAAACACCAAATGGTGGTGGTTTTGCTTGAAGAGGTGGTCTTTCTGCACAGCACTCTATCATTTTAAGCAGAGGAGTGGCAGTTTTCTCTTGTGTATTAGCATATATATTAGATCCAATCTATGCACAATTTTTACATTAGCTTGTATTGATTGCAACATGAAAGAGTCTGGTAATATAATGCTACATCCCAGGCAGTTATAGCAGTGCTTCCTGCTGGTACAACTTTCCCACTGTAGCATACAAACTTTCCCAGTATAATCGACTTGCATTGCTAGGAGAGACGAAGATGTGGAGATTCATTTGTAGTCAGGCTTTAATGGATGAATTGTTGAACAACCTACCACAAAGCTAGAGAGTGAATTCACAGAGCCAGGTCATTTGCACAATTATTCACTGGAAAATGCAAATTCATGTTAAGTTGCTTCCCTTTGAGCAAAAACAACATTTGCTACCCCACAGTACACTGTGTGAGAGGAGTCTGCCCAGGGCAGTTAGTAGAGATTAATTGCTTGTCTGTAACTCCATAGACTGCACCATGTTTGTCACACACCCATATCTCTGCATTGCAATTTCTTTCTAAATAAACTTAAAATGGATAAGGGAATCATTACCTGACTGATATAGGTGGATTTACCAGTATCTGAATTGCCTTTTATCATATCAAGCCCATACTTGTCATTCATGGTACACTGGAAAAAATTATTAATGAGGTCTGTGATCTAAAGTCTGTCCCAAAATAAAACATGTTTCAGAAACAGGGTTAGTGGATATTCAATTTCCCCAGAAAAATAGGCAAATGGGGTTGGCATGCAGACACACATGGGAGAGTCTGCTCTTGCTAATTTTGCTCTTTAAAAAGCTGAATGAAACACAATTTATTTGCTAAGGAAGTTAGCACTTTATATTATCAAACTTTCACCAGTTTTCCTCATATGACTTCTTATATGAAAGAATTTGTTACCCCACAACAGTCATAACTAGGGAGTAATTAACATCATTTTTTTCTATTCCTGTGTTGAGCTGGATGGATCTGGGATAATAGATATAATGAGGGTAATCACAGGGCTGTATTTCAGTCTTGAGAGATCTGCTGACAGCAGAAACTGCCAGGATGGCAACACTGCCAGGTTGCCATGGACTGCCACCAAGCCCAGGGCATAAACAAGGTCTGGGCAATTCCTCCCCGGGGGACAATGCTGCTCCCAGAAATTTTCTTCAAGCCAGACACTTTCCAGAGCTGCAGGGCTGAGCTCTGGTGTGAGAAAATGTAGCTGCACCTTCTCTTTTTGCTGCTCTTTAACTTCCCTGAGGAACAGCAGAGAAAGAATATTTCCTGGAAACCAAGACAACCAATAACATAAATGCCATATCTTGAAAACCAGATCATTTACTTAGAATTCGATATACAATAGTAGCACCAAGAAAAAATAAAGCTGTGTAGAAAATAAACTAACTAACAAACAAGCAAACAACAGTTGCTTGTTAAAAACATGGTTTTCCTTTGCATTTCCCTACTTTCCCTCCTGTCCTTGAGCCAGAGAAGACAGTTTTGAAAATGTTTGTTTCAGGCCACAGTGAGTATCATAACAGAGCATAATAAAATGATACCTACATTTGTGCATGTAGACCTAAATCAGAAATTTGATTTAAATTGGGTATGATTACATTTTTGTGTTAGATAAACCTCTAATTATTCTCTTTCTACAACTGTACTAGTGTATAGAAAAAAAACCCTAACTCCAGTTACAGAATTTCTAAGGTTTCAGCAGAAAATTGATGCCTTGAATGACCACCTTCAGGCATTTCCATTTTCTGGGAGATTTTTTTGGCATTATATAAAGTGTGACTATTTACAGAACAGGGCTTTCCCATTTTTCTCTGAAATAACAGTGCTCAGACTTCAACTGGGACTATTGAAAACATTTCAGAACACCTCAGAAGTTTTAAATATGGATACATATGTCTTCTTTTTATATTTTTGTTCTATACAATTAGGGTGATAATGATTTCAATGAGGGAGATTTTGGTTATTTTTAGAAAAGTGACAACTCATTTTGAACTACCACAGTCTTTATTTCTACCAAAAAAAATCAGATTAAGATAATACATATTTTTTAGTTCTGAACCAGCAATTTCAAGGCAGTTCTGGACTGGATATCCCTGCTCTGTGTTTAATTTAATTATGTTAGTCAATTAGACGATCGGAAAGAAAAATGTGGATGTCACCAATCAGGAAAAAGGGGATGTTAGAAAAAGAAGAGATGATAAGGTCATCAGCTCCTGAGAGACAAAAAGAGAAATTGGTAATTATCAGCTATGGAACACTGAGTTATCAAGAAACAGCTTGGGAAAAACTGCAGTGTGTCATAACAGTAATATCTCAATTGACTCAACGGCTTTTAGTATCTTTGGAGGTCATTCAACTTTGAAAGGTATATTTTGTGAATTCCTGCTGCTACAGTGACATCAACAGTTCCACACAAGTTTTATACAAAGTTCCAGTCAAGGAGGTTAAGTCTAGATGAGTTGGTCTTATATCTAGCATCCATTGCAATCAATGGGAAGATTCTCAGTCACCAAAACCAGAGTTAATCATTATTATAATGACATTATTTATTGCTACTATTATTGCTGTCACTACTACTACTATTACTCTTGTTATACTGTAAATTGTAAGCCAACATTTAGAGAAAAAAGATCTTTCACTTAGATGGAATCAAATATTTCATCTGGAAACTTCACTAAGGTGCTTGAAATCAGCAAAGATGCTACAAATGCTCTCAGTGTGAATTTACTAAACAAAAGGTGCCTTACAATTATGAATTCAAGCCCATGGTTACAATTGTTCACAAGTGCTCTCATTTTAGCTAACTAACACTGTTTAAAAATTATAAAGGAGAACAATTTGCAAACCTTAAGTAGGTTACCTCCCACAGTATCTCTAAAATGCAGGTAAATTAGCATTCCTTTTTTTTGAATGGCAAAATGAGCAGAAGAAGTCATCAAACTTCCGATTTCACAGAGCTGCTGACTGTTTCCACACTTTCTGCTCTAGAGGACTTTTCCCCAGGAAGAATTGCAGTATTTCACACTGCTTTAATACTCTCCAGAACTGCAAACTGTGGAAGGAGCCAGAGCCCAAAGCACCAATCACATCCAATGCCTTTTCATTACATGAGATCTCGTTACTCAAACCTAGCACAAATCCCTCTCCTGCATGCATCTTGAATAGAAGCAAATGCCACGTTGGGGCATTCCACATAACTGCTTTCCTCTCCTGTCACAAGGCAGTGGCTCAAACAGGAATAATGGCAGCTGGACGCCAGCAAGGAGAACTTGAAACACAGACAAACTGAGTCACTAAGGGGGGGTGACTGTTAGCCAAGTTCTACATTAGATTAAAATGGAGTGAAAACAGTGAGGGTTGTTTTAAAGTGATTGCTTTCAGTACCAGACTAAGCTTTCTCAAGCTTAAGCTTATGTGATGCTGTTTTCCTTTCATCAATTTACTCAGCTCTCAGGAACTCACCCAGATAAAACCAAAAGAACTCAAGTTACAGGTTTTGGTTGGGTTTTTTTGGGGTTTTTTTTTGGTCACTCAGGGAATAATGCAAAACTAAGGTCTGTAGAGTATCCAAAATATTTTGAAACTGAGGACTTCAAGTTAGTTAGCACAACATTTAGAAGATGCACTGCAAGATGAAGCATCCAATACAGATCTCCTTTCCCAGATTTTGCTGATACTTCAAATTTTCCTGGAGGCTAAGTTACACATTTTTCACATAAATCCTCTGCTTTGTTTATCACCACTGGCAACTCTCTCATCTCCTGTAGTCATCAGTGTCACAAAGTTGGTGCTTTTTTTTTTTTAACTTGTCCCTTCATTTCTTTTCCCCTCAGTATTGTCATTAAATCCTGCTGCTATTTCTAATATATCTGAGAAATCCAGTGATTCCTCTCTGTCCCTAGCAGCAAAACATGTGTTCCCACTACATTTTGCCTCTTTGCTGCAGCAGAGACATTTCACTTAATAGTGTTGTCATTAAACACAGCTCATATTCATTCCTCTCAGCAAAGGAGCTTGATCCAAACTCATCTTTGTTTTCTCTGCCTCCTTCTGCAACTCAGGCTCTACTACCTTCTGTGCATTTGACTTTTCAGATGATGTCCATTGCTTTCCTCCCCTCCCAAGGGAATCCTGCGGGACTTCTTAAATTGTTGATGTCATATTTTCCCTGGTGTGGTTAGTTCTCTATGTCTTCTATTATTTTGGTGGTCTCTCACCTTTTATGAAAGAAATAAACTAGTTACAAGAGGAAAAAAAAAGAGGAAACTGTGATTATAGAGAGGCAAAGTCAATGGGAAGAAGACAAAAGTTTGATATACATATAAAAGCATACAAATAATAAATATATAAAAAAATATAAATTAATAAACACACAAATGCATCCATGAGAAA
>VXAX01000292.1:72471-118618 GCA_013399835.1 Leptocoma aspasia
TTTCTATAACAAAAATAAAAACCAGTGCAAGTTGTTAAGAGAGTGCTAAATTCTGATTTCCAATTTCCTGAGTTTTACAGTCCCCAACAATAATTTGCACAATGTTTAGAGTACATTTCATTTTCAAAATATTGAATTAATTCTTATTATTTTTCTCTAGGAATATTTTCTCATCATTCCTTCATCTTCAAGAAAGCTTTCCATTTCTCTGCTTTTCATTAAGAGTCTTAAGCCTTATCTGATTCCCACCAAGTAAATGGAAAAATAGTGTTTGTGTTACAAATAAAGGAAGATGTATTTGGATTTCTCCTTCTCCTCTGGGATAATTTTTACTTAATTCTTTTCTTTTTCTTTTGATTTCTTGTCATCTCTGTTCCCTTAGAAGATTTTTAACTCCTTTGTTTAGCTTGTGTCAGTACATAATTTGTTCTGCTCTCTATACTGTTCATCTCATTCTCCTTTATTTACTTTAGGTATTTTATTAGTGTTACTTGTCTGAGTATGTCCTGCTTCCCTTCTTCTTTTGATCTTTCATTTTCCCCTCTCTTTTTATATTTCTTCCACTATAGCAGATGTTATGGAATGTTTGTCATGTAAGAAAAGCATGATAGTTTTGAGTTCTTTGGGTCAATAGGGTTGGAAACAAATAGAATATGCAGGCATATGAATAAATCTGTTATGCCTCCAAACTATTTGTATGAGTAATTTTAAAACTGTTTTTCTGAAAACATGTACCTCTGAGAAACTCTGTGGTGCCACAAATAAACACTGAGATAAAAAATTCCAACCAGCATCTCTGAAAAAGCTTGGGGAGAAAATCAGTACAGTGCCAGTGGTTTTTAGGGGGAATGTGTTGTGTGGGCACTGTTCATTTGGATGGTTGGGGTTTTTTTCCTTTATAAAGCCTATTCTTACATTTTAGCTGTAGTGTCCTTGCTCTGTGTTGGCAGTGGAAATTAAAACCCAACACTGGATTTCTTACATAACAGAATAAGGTAAAGTCACCTGCAGCAATTCCTGAATAAAAGCCATCACCTTTTGTGCTAATATGCACAGCCAAAGGAGTTTTGCCTGTTTTGCCTCCCACATTTTGAGGCCATATGGAATCAAAAGCTGATTTTAAACAACTGGGAGCAATGCTCTACTGCTGTACCAAAGGGCAGGATCAAGCCCTTGATATTTGTCTCACATTTATCATATTGCTATTCTGAATCTCACAGGTCATTAAATAGGATAACTCTGTGCCATGGTTTCAAAACATGCTACAAATTCCTTACATTTCACTAGTTTTAGAGAGAGAGAGAGAGGACTTTTAGAAGCTGATGTACTAAATTACATTATTTTCTTTTTCTTCTGAATGTCTAAAAGCATCTGGGATTTTTCCTTTTTCTAGATTAGCAGTTGAGCTTCTTTCTCTCTTAGTAGGTTTGGTTTTTGGGGTTTGGGCTGGGTTTTTTTATGTAAATGAGACATTGCCTTAAGTCTGAGCCAGGTGAGAGGTGAGCAAGGCACCTTTCTACAGGTTCCTTCTGCACTGTGATCTGTGAGAATGTTTGACAGAAGAAGGAAGAAAGAATAAGCCAAGAATATGGGTAAGAGCCACTGAGATATAACAAGCTTTTTCCCAAAAGAAATGTGCAGACAATTTCAAGCTGTCTCTGCATAGGCACCAAATGAAGAGGATGCAAGTTAACACCATTCAGACATGCAGGTGTGGGGCTGTGCCCCCATTCACTCAGTGAGGTCTGAAAATGGGGCTGGCTCACTGCCCACCCTTTGGGCTGCAGCAAATCTGGGTCCTTGCTGTTGGCACTGAACTCTATAAATAAATGTATTTGTTCATTAGGTTCTATAGCTGCAGGAATTTTGGAAATTACTTACAATATTCTATGTAAGAAAGGTTAGTGATTTTGACTGTGTGTGGGAAATTGGAGGGTGGTAGGCCTGTCTGGTCATTAGATGTGAAAATGACAGAAACTCTCAACCATGACTCAGCATCTCCTAAACACTATGGAAAGGAAAAGCCATGTGCACAAGTAAAGCAAAGCAAGGAATTAATTCAGTGCTTCCCATGGCTGGGCAGGTGTCCAGCCATCCAAGGAGAGCAGGGCCCCATCACACGTAATGGTGACCTGGGAAGACAAACTCCATCACTCCAAACATCCCCCCCTTTCCTCCTTCTTCCCCCCACTTTATATAATGATGGTGATGTCACGTGGTCTGGAATATCCCTTTGGTCAGTTGGGGTCACCTGTCCTGGCTAATGATATATTCATAAGAAACTACCTAGCTCACATGTACCTTACTCTCAAGAAATTGTCCCTCTGCAAGATGAGAGGTGTCAGAGGGACAGGGTCAAACATGCTGAAACATAGGAGATGGCCCTCACAAGTCAGTTTCTGAATTATTAATATTTTCAGCATGTACTTATTGATTTTAAAGTGCACACCCAAAATATGGCAAGTTCTATGTTTCCTTTCAGAAAGATGTCAGCTTTGTAATCTGGTAAAGGGTACAACAGGAATGGCTGAGCATTGTATCATCCATCATGAAGTGCTGCACCAGCGCTGTGTTGCACCAGGGCTCTATTGCCAGGGCAGGAGCTTTCCCTCACCTTTGACTGAGAGTTTACATCTTCTTCCCTTTAGATAATTTTTACAGTATTACTCATTATTTCAGCTACTCTGATTGCTAATGAAGACAGCAGAGAGTACTGTAAATACCATTTAAGGATCCAAGTCATGCCAACTACTCTCTAGCACAGCTCGCATCAAGGGGCACAGAGAAAGTTACTATAGCACACTTCCACTCCTCTAGCACTGAGGGGAGACTAAGTTCAAAGGCAGCTCTTTGTGTTCCTCACACTATTCTGTGAATGCTTTTGCAAAAGCTGCTGAGCTTGTTTGGCCTCTAAAGCCTATTTGCCTTTTTGCTATGTTTTGGCAACTCAAGGGAATATAAAGAAGCTCAAAGCGTACATGTACCAAAATATCTAGTAGGTCATTTCTGTGAGAAAATATCTGAAAGTAAAAATTTACACTGATGGTGAGTTGCAGCAACACCACTTACAGTACCTAAAGTGCTCATCTAATTTCTTTTCCTGCAGAATTGCAGATCAGAGAGGCCAAGGTAGGTACAGTGTGAAATTAATATCATTTATCTTTAAAAGTCAGGATAATGTTACACTTGATGTCTACATTCTGACATATTGTGTTATACCACCTACATTTTCAACATTTCTTTAACCTGGGGCATTAGATTGCTTGAAGAGCTGAAAGGGAATATGGATATGGAAAGAGAAGTCCTTTTCAGGAATACAGACTCACACAAAATGATGGAGGCAGTAGTATAATCTCTCCACTCACTCCTATGGGCACTTCCATTACAGCAGATTATGTCCAAACCTTTTTATTCTATTACTATCTTCTTTTTCCCTTTTGCTTAGAACATCACACTAACAGCAAACCTGTACCATGAGCAACTTCTTCCTTCCCTGCTTTCTTTTTTAATACCATTTGATTTGATAATTCCATATTGGGTTCCTTTAGCGCTTTACACTCTTCTATAATGAGCTAATTAAAGATATACGAGATCTCTTTATTGAGGCATTTGCAGGCTGTTCTTTTTGCATTACTTTTTTGTTTCTGCTGTGAGTCAGACCTTTCTTTCCTCCCACAGTCTCCTCTTACTGGGTGGGAAGGTGGGGGTTTTTTTGAGATGGAGGTCAGAGAAGGTTATTCTGAAGCTTGTTCCCGACTTGTCTTCTGGAACTGTACTAAAAGGTTCCCCATGTTCTCTGGGATTTTTTTTTGCCTTGTCAAATAAAGTACACCAACAGCACTTCATTGCTTTGTTCAGTTGCCTTGCTTACCAAAAAAGAGAAACCCTCAGCTGCTCTACTGAGCATGAGTCTGCTGTATTTGCTTTCTGGAGGAGCAGAAATGGGATTTCAACCTCCTTTGCCACAATTAACACCAGTACCAGTTATTTGTTCTTCCTGCAAAGGTGTACCATGAGTGCTGTAGCTTTCTGCAGGTGTTATCTCCCATTCCTACAAAAAATCTCACTGGCCAGCTCTGTAGGTGCGGGGTGGCAGATGCTTGTGGCCAGACATTTAACTTGAAAGCAGAGGTTTTGTACTGCTGCATGAACTCAGCTTTGTTCCCTGAGTTGACTAATGTAGTCTCTTAAGGTAAACTGAATACCTTGGGAATCCAGGTTTTTTCAAGTTTCCTGGTGAGATGCAAGGAAAGCTCAGCTTTTTTCTGGGATATGAATAATATGCTGGTGGGTGTTCTTCTCAAGTTTCAGGCTGAAGGGAAGATCCAAAATTTATGAAGTGCAACATTTCAATCCATAACGAACTGGAGACAAAGCCATGATCTCCACTTGGGGCTTTAATTTTTCTGTGTCTTTTCTGGGTCAGGAGATATTAGAGTAGACCATGCAGCTCAGTTGTGCCAGGGTAGTTTAAAAATCATGCTGAACTCTGCCTAAGCAAAGGAAATTGGTCAGTGTGCACTTGAGATCCGGCTGTAAGCTGTCAATCCCTGCTGTCACAGTAACTATCATGGGAAGTAGAAGGACAGATAAGCTGGCCAGCACATAAAAATGGAGATGCAGTGTCTTCCAGAGACGTCACCTTGTGGGACATAGAACATCTTTTTTGCACACATACTGTCACTAAGACAGGACAAGTCAGGAAATTTGTAGCTATCTATTCCCTTCTTGAACAACTCATTCTGTGAGGACTAAGGGAATATTTAGATTTGTCTCTTTCCCTTCCCTCCACCTTCACTTAAACAAGAGGTCCCTCAATCAAACTTCCAAGTTCTTTCTTTGATTGAAGCCACTTGGCAGAGTTATTTAGAAAAGAAAATCTGTATTTGAACAAATATTCTGGTCATGTCTTTAACTCATGCACCACAGAATCTTGTCTTTATCATCAACAGGAAGGTATTGTCACCCAGGCACTAGTCTGTGATGAGCAAACTAATCAGCCTATACCTATTGTCTTCCAGTAAAACAAAATAAACCATTATCTGTTCCCTACTTTCAGTATTTTATTTGTAGCTGGAACTGTCAATGATTGCAGCTATCCTAAATACATCTTCCTTATTCATTCCTGAGGCAGCCATATGTGTTCTGAATCCTCAGTACACTTTATATCTTCTCTGCACACCTGCAGAAGGACCTTTTTGCCCCAGTACCCTGAGTACTATAATGTCTTTATATATATTGGTAGAATAGCAAGAATTTTATTATGCACCGTATCAACGGTTCTGAGATAAGAGAAGAAATGAGAAAATATGAAAAATAGTAGACCTTTACATCTGTTAACACTGGTTTCCTAGGTTCCCTTAATCCCCTATTACATATGGACAGCCAGCATAGTAGCCAGAGGAAAATTGCCTAAAACCAAGAATCTCACTGGGGAAAGAAATTTTTGGGTTTTATCCATCACAAATCAAAACCAGGGAATTTTTAAACCTCGGTGTCAGTAAAAATGGCATTGCAAGACACTGCATTTATTATCCTACCATGATTTCCACATTTCATTTTCTTATTTCACAAGCCAAAACAATTAAACACAGTGTCTACTTGAACAAGGCAGTACAGGAAACTCTATGAAAATTTCATAAGCATGTTTGCTACGTTTGAGTCGTAAATGAATTCAAGATGACATAAAAAATGATAGAAGTTTTAAACTAGTGTAACATAATTAAATCTGACATTTTGTGCATGAGATTATGCTGAGAGGTAATGTAGTGATTTTTGATCAAGTGACTTGTACATTCCTAGTGTTGATTTTTATGCTATTACTTAATTTAATCCCCATTTAGCTCCCAGACTGCAACAAAATACAGTACTCTTCTAGTTATGTTTATACACATTATTATGCCTCTGGCATTACATTATTATGTTTCTGACATTGTGTATAAATCATGTACAGGATTGCCTACATGTTAAAATTTTCCTGCCAAAAAAATGGGGCTGAATTAGTAATAAAGATGAGAAACCTCCAGTTCAGTTTTGCAGTAATTTCAAGGATGCTGTTGTAGTGCTGTGGCAATTGGGACAGGGTCCCCATTAGGTTTTCTTTTCCTAGGGTTAATGCATTAAACCAAGCATATAAAAGGATATAAAAGGATAGAACTACCTATGCCCTCCTTCATCTAGAGACAGCTGAGCTAGCTATAAACACAGGAGTATGGGCTGTAAAAATAGGGTATCTTCAGCAACACACACCTTAAGGAAATCCCAAACTGTGGCAATGAGGTTGTTTCTGGTACTTGAGCTAAGCTAATGTAAAGCTGATGAGACTGAAGAATAGACATAGGCTTTTAGGGCTTTTGCTGTAATCATGTTTCCAGAGCTTCACAGGTGGCTTCTGAATGAACATAACATAACATTCTGTTATGCTGGAGATTATTTAATGGTCTTTTTTTCTTTTTTTTTTCCCCCTAAAATTGGTATTTTTGGTTTGTGTAAAATATGTATCTCAAAAAAGCTGATTCTATTCTCACTTATCATATTTTTTCCTGTTGATATATGAATATAGGCATATATATACATATATATATACATGTCATATATTAATAGCTGATAGATATTGACATATCTGTTTATATATTCATATATAAATATAAAATCTTTAAAAGAAATCAACCAGCTACACATCACCGTCTGTTCAGGTCAGATCTTTTATAGAGAATGCATCCTTTCCCTGGCCCTTATTTGTAGAACAGAGTATGCCCAATGTACTTACTGAAATGTTTGCTTCTGACATACAGTGACAACATACCTGTTCTGAGAAATGGGGGTTTACAGGTCTGATCTGAAATGCATAAAATAATATAGCTCCAGATAACTGTTTCCTTGCTGACTGTAAGAAGTTGTTTCAAGGAGTGACAGCTCCTTAAATTCTGCCCCATCTCTGAAGTTCTCTAGAGAACTGGCTGTTACTAAGAACATTATATAATATCTCCAGTAAGCAAAAAAACCTGGGCTTTGCTGACCAGCAGGCTGAGTTACAGAGTATACGTGACCAATATGCACACAACCTAAAAGTAACTCTCAGTTAATCCCCAGATTTACCTTCCAAAAATAAATAAAATAAAGATGATCTATTTTTTTTTTTCTGAGGCAAAAGCATTGGTACAGCCCATCAACTAGAAACCCTAAATTTCACCTTAAAGGTCTTTGTGAAACTCAGCATTTTGCCCTGAAGCTATAAAGAAAGACATCGTTTGATTCATCCTCACATTAAGTTATGCTAGTATAATTCCATCCCTTCCAGTGGATTTGCATAAATGCAAATCAGGCCCTCTCTATCTTACATGAAAGTAAAGAGATTTTTCAAGTTCTTTAAGGCGTTATCTCTTCCCCTTTAATGAGTTAATTCTCCTCTCTTACCGTTTTACCCATAAGTTGTAGGAATAAAGCAAGGCGAAATGTGATAAGCTATCATTTAGAGTCTCATGTTTAATTTTTCCACCTATATTTATAACTCTTGAGAGTCATCTTAAGGATCAGGGAATACGAAATAAAGCTCAGGCGAGTTTTGCAGTCTCTCACATGCGAATGGCAAAGACTAGCATTTTTTTCAATGCTTTTGCTATAAATACCAATTTTTGTCTTCTTGACAAAGACCCATTTTCATTCAAAAGCTTTTTGTGAATCTCAACAAAACTACAGAAATTATTTCATTTGCAATGAAAATTAAGAAACAAGCATATTTCACATCATTTATAGTACTACTAGGGACATTTTCTTCACCTCTACTGCAGCCAAGCAAGTAATTATCAACAGAAGGACTTGAGTGTAGCATTCATGAGATGGTGTTGGCACCAGAATCCTTTCAGAGATGGGTTTTCCTAGACCCTTCATTTTGTTTTATTTCACCTTGATAGTGATGTGATGACTGAACCCACTCCTTAGTAAAACCCAATAACGTGATTTCTATAGGCACAAAAATAACTATCCGAGGAAGATTTGAGATAAGTCTAAAGAATTTCATCCTACTTATTATCTACAAGTTCAGAAACCCTGCTGTGTAGAGCTAATATTCCTCTTTTTCCCAGGAAGTTGGGTCCCTGAGCCCATGGCTCGCTTCAGCGGCTGCCATGTGCTTCCAGCAATGTCACCTTCTTTCATATTGTGTCCTGAAATGAAAACTCCAAATCTCTTATTCAGTTTCTCTTGCAATCATGTAAGCCATGCTATGTATTTAATAACAAGTGTGTGTATTTAAAGTGGATATAACTTACAATTCTTAGGTAGATTTTCACAAGCCACTGCTAGAGGAGCTCAAGGCCTCATGTGCTATAGCTGAGTTTAAGGAGGAGTGGATAATCTTCTGAGCAATGTTTGCAGTTACGCATAATAAGCTGGATAATCAAAATTCATGTGACAGAGGATAAAGTAAATCACATTGGGTTCAAACAAGAGTTTATAAACCATGGAACATACTGCAAAACATGACCAGGTACATTATATTATTTAGGTATTGCCTTTTGCTTAAATATCAATCAGTGATCATTGGCAAAGCATGAAATAGCATTCATCTGACCAAGCTCAACATTCTGCTCTGAGAACTGAGCTCTCAGCCAGCTTTAATTACACCCTACTTTGGATAAAATCCAGTGACAGGGTGCAACAGCAACAATAAAAGGTATTTAGGAGAGGACACATAAGAGCAAATTGTTGCAAGGCACATGACTCCTCCAATTCATAGGCATTGTTAGTGTGGGCAACATCATTAAATAGCTTATCACAGTCAAAAACATTCTCTGAAGGCAGATGGTCTAAAATTGCATGATTTTATTTAGGTTTTGATTTACATACTGATCTTGAAAGGACTTTTATTTCATTTTACATGAAAATGAAAAAGTTAGTTGCATTGTTGCACAGATAATTTCATATGCTTAATTATCTCAGTAGGATATGTTTTATTAATGCACATGTTTGACTTTGAGCATAGTTTAATTTGCATTTGTGGCAAGAAGTTTCAGTCTTTCTTTTGAACTATTTCCTGTCCCACCAGCATCACTCTTTGGTTGGAGACAAGAGGATATTATGTTTCTTGTTGACTTTAACGAGTATTTCTGAACCAAGTTTACTGTCAGGGTCCTGAGTGCACTAATTTTTCTTGCTGGCCCTGACCAGCATCACCAGAGTCTTCCCCTGACGTACCCTCATCCTCCTTGCCCAGGAGCTGCCCCAGTTCAGAGCTCTCCTGGGCCTGGCCTGAGCAATGCTCCTGCCAGCCCAGGCCCTTGCCAGACCCTGGCTCACCTTCCCTGGTCACTATTCCCAGCACCTCTGGTGAGATGGGGCCACTGCAGGAGCTCCCTGTCCCACTCCCCTGCCACTGCCTGTCCCACCAGTTCTGCATCTTGATAGTCATGAAGACATGGGCATTTTTGACAGTGAAATTGTTCCATGAGGAAGTTAGAGATGTGATGATTATTTGCCAAAAAAGTCTTCAGGCAGCCCCAGCCCTCAATGACAATTGGCTGACAATGAGCTCATTTGTGTTGAAGACAGGGGTTGGGATTTACTCCCTGGTATTGTCTGTAATGCCAATTTGAACCCATCTACATTGAGAGGTTATTTTTGTATCAGGATGCAGACTAACTAAATGACAGCTCCTCTCAAGCTCAAGAAATACTAAAGTGTTTAGGGAGAAAGGGGCCAAAGGGACCCTACAGCCTCCCTGTAAAGGTGGATCTTTCATCTGTCCTTCAGTGACAAGGAATCTGGATGAGCACAAAATCCCAGACATCCTGGTCCAAGCCTAGAAACAGAACCAGGGCAATGTCTTAGTGAGACATTGTCTGATAGTGCCAAGGAGTGTCTCTCTGGCCAGGAGAATGTTAGAGATTTCATCTCAGCTTGGGATGGTGACCTCCAAGCCCAAGAAGATGTCCTCATTTTGAGAGCTTACACTTAGTCTTTCTTGTAGAATCACACACCCTCTGCCTCAGCCACAAGCTCACTGTGTCCTGAAGCAGAGCCTAAAGGTGATAGCAAGAAATATTTCTCCTCTAAAATTTGGACAAAGCCTTCCCATTTCCAAAGATAAAGAGCCTGGCCTCTACAGGATAATGCTGAAAATGGGAAGCACATCAGCAATTCAAATGTTAGAGGAAGATGGCCAGCTGTCCCGTTTGATGAGATGATCTCTTTTTTCGTAGTCAGGTGTCCCGTTGTTTTGATGAGTTTTATACAGGCTGCCATTTGTCTTGCATTGTGGCTTTAAGATAAATATTTTAAATTGTCCATTTCATAATGCAGATGTGAGGTGTTCCTGGTTACCATGAAGAAGCTTGCTGAGCAATTTTATTTTAATGTTGGAAAAAATGAGCTGGAAATTATCTTGGCATCATACCAAAATCTATAGAATTAAAAAGCAGGTTGATTGGGTTTTATGCTTGTATTCAGACTGGGAGTGTTTTAATGAAGATTTTGCTTTGTTTCATCTGCTCTTTCTTCTGCAGTTCTTTGCAAGTGGTTTTGAAGAAATGAGCCTTATTTGGTCTCCTGGTCATGTGTTTGTCAGTTTATTATCACTTTTCAGTACAACACAGATAAACCCTAATGTGATAGTTTAATGAAATTTTAATTGCTTAACTTTTGTTTTGGTAGCTTTAGACTTAAATAGAATAGCAATATTTTTGGGAATTTGCTTATATATCATGAAACACAAACTCAGCAGTCACAGTATAATTAATTTTATTTGAAAAAATGTGTTTGGGGTGAACAGAGTCAGGATTCTTTCCTCTTGCTTCCCTTAAAGAAAAAAAAAATCAGCAGCTGGTATACCCTGGAGGGTAAGTGAACTTGCTCAGGAAACAAATGGCTCTAGATGCTGCCAAGTGTGGCAGGAGAGTAAAATTCTCAGCAAGGAGTAAATCAAGCAGGTCTCAAGGTCAAATTCTTCTGGTATAAGGTCAAGTTTGTGTACAGAGAGCTTGACAATCAGCAAGACAGAACTGACAGAGGTAGAATCATGTTTAGGATACTTCTCACTGCTTTTTCAGTTACCTTACCAGTTACTATTAGTTTTCTCTGTTCAGAAACCTCATCATTCTAGTTTAAGCATAAAAGAAAGTATCTTGCTGGAACTTAAAGTAGCTCTCTGTATGGGAAAGATTTGCATGGACTGATCTCAAAATGCTAGGTCCTAGCACAAAACAAAGATTTCCCTGCACCAGAAGGGTGATTAAAGACCTCAGTCTAAAACTGAAAGTGCAGACCTAAGCATACTAATTCTGTATCCTGTGCAAGAAGTTTGGGGTGATTTGGTTTATGAAACTCACTTCTCTCCTAGATGTTGTTTCAACTGACATTTAGCTATTTTTTGCATCAGCTATACCCCTGGCAGAGAAACGTGTTCAGAGATTTTAACTTTTCAGATTTAAACTGTGAGAATGCAGAAGATGTGCCATAGAAATTTGGAAAAAAGAAAAAAACAAAACTATTTAACATACATTTTTGCTGTCTTTTAAGACAACAATCTCAATCCACTTTTCCATAGGTCAGGAAGAATGAACACAACAGGCATATTGAGAAAGCTAAATGAAACTTTGAAAAGTAGCATCCTGGTATGGATCATTTTGTCAGAGCTGCTGGGAGAACTAGGACAAATTCTCTATTCAGTCCAACAGTTTTGGACTTGGACTTTTCAGCTCTGGACTTGGTCAGTTTATTGCTGAAGATGTTGCTCCTCCCTGACTAGGGGATGCTACAGGCAGATTTTCCTGCTGCATGCCCAGCCAACCACCTGCAGCCTGAATTGCTGCACATCCAGCAATATTTGAACCAGCAACATGGATTTATGTGGCTTGTCTCACAAAAACTCGGACTCTCAGTCCAGAGGTAGTTATAAGATTAACTTTTTTAAGGAAAAATTACTGTAAGAGGTATGCTGGTTTGCGTGCCCTGCCTGCTATAAGATGATAAATTAGTGCACTGAGTTGTAATTCTGTCATTCACATCCTTTGGGAAATCCAGCCACCAACATCATGCAAAATCTGAGATCATCATGAATGTGTCAACTGGGAGCAGGTGCAACTAGTTTTGCTGTCAATTGGAAATAACTTCTGACTCAATTGTAACATAGCAATTATATTTCAGTCCACTCCCTGGCATTGCACCACACCTGCTCCCACCTCCAAGAAACCCACAGGCAGGGGAATAATCATTTTGAAACTCACCATTTATTACAAACTACAGGAGGAGGTATCACTTAGGATCTCAGCAGGCAAGCTATTTTCCCTGTAGTCACACGCCTGCAGGAGGTCTGCCCTGAGGCACATTTTGGGCAGGGTGCTGGGATTAGATGATCTGCTGAGGTCCCTTCCAGCTTGGACGCACTCTGTGATTTTGTGAGGCATGGGCTGGTGTCATGGACACTCAGGGCTGAGCTGTACTGCACTGCCCTGGCATCAGTCATCCGTGCTGGATTCCTGACACTCACCAGCTGACTCTTCAGTCACCACCGTGTTCTGCTCCACTCTCATTTCCCTTCAAAAAATACTTCTGAAAGCCCACTGACCTTCTGAGGGACTTCACAGATTGGTTAACTTATTTTTGCTTTGACACTGGGACAAAGAAACGATCCCTGACAAAATCAGCAAAACCCTGTGGCAGTGGCTGCTGGTATCAGAGCTTATTCAGTCTGTTTCATTAATAGTTCCTCTTGTGCAGCTCTCTCTGGTTTTCCTGAGCAGCATGAGTCTGCAGGGCTGGGGAATATAAACCAGAGGAATTTCTGTTGTGCTCTGTGCTTTAGATCTATTTCATTTTTCCCCACATTTACAAACAAATAAGATAACTTGTTAGGTCTTCATAGTTTTTCTTCTGCAAGTATCCCACAGTGTCGTGTGCAGGGCACACAAAGGTTTGAGCTGGTCCTCTGCTGCAAGGAAGGGCAACCAAGGTACCTCTGCTCCAAACTCCACAGCTCCCATAACCACTACAAACCAGCTCACCCTACAGGCTGAAAAATATTAGAGGGGTTGCTTACCTCTGCAACTTTGTTCTAATCTAAATCAATAAACATGTTGACATAAATAATATTTTCTTCCTCCCAGGGGGAAATTTGAGTTGTTCAACAATCCTGCTGTGGCTGTATTTCATGTTTTTGAGGTGGCTAGGAAATGCTTTTCAAAATAACCACAAAATAGAAGATAATAATATCTTGGCTTGTGAAATGGGAGAAGAGTTTGATTTTTCTAATTATGAGATTTAAAAACAAGGCTAAAGAAATATTTTAGACAACAATGATCAAGTTTTTGCAATCAAAGCTTGAATTTTCTGCAACATCACTCAAAGAAAAGCAATTTCTCTTCCATGAATGCTTCTGAATTAATTAAAAAATTATCTTCTTGGCAAAAAGTGAAAGATTTTATGACTTGCATTAATGAAGTTAACAACAATACATATAGAAGAAGGTAACCTTTTTTATCAGTTACTCCATGTTTAAAATGAAAAAAATGAAGTGCCCAGTGAAGGTTGAAAATAAATATCAAGATAATATTCATGCAGATAAAGGGTGAATAGATGTATTCAAATATTTGGATACACTGCATGTACCTCATAAAAACATGAAAGCACAAACTGAATTTTCATTGGCAGGAGTAAGAACTACTGCATAATTAAAAATGTTGCTTTCACCTATGAATTCTTTATGAAGAGATGAAAAGTTCTGGTTTAGCATTGAAATTATTAATATTGTTATCATAAACCAATATTTTTCAATATTTTGCCTACTAAATGTTTTATTTTGCTTTTTAAAAATCTTAGATTTTAAGAAGAGATACACTGTTCAAAGGAACATGAGAACTGAGAAGGTTTGTTCCTACAGATGCAGAGTATTTATATAATTGTAACATTCAGTAAGCAATTCAGTACTGTTACCTAAAGAAGTTGTGGAAAGTGTTTTCCAAGGCATAATACTTGGCCTCATTACCCCTATTGTTTCCAGTAGTTACGACTTCTATCTAGATAGATAGACAGATACACTAGATATAGATATAGATATACATATACATATAGATGATATAGATAATATAGATATAGATAGAGATAGATAGATTCCTTGACTCTAACGAAGCAAAGGTAATTAGTACATTTAGCATAAAATATTTAGTATATTAAACCTATGTATTCCCTATACTTCATCAAATGTGAAGATGTGGAAGGCTGAGCATTAGGAAGTCATGGTATGAACCAGCTGCAAGCAGTAGTTATGTTCTGCAGAGGACAATGTGATCTAATGCTGAATATTTAGAATTATTAGACATGTAATTTTTTTGGCTCATAAAGAATTTTGAATAATCACAAGGCAAGCACAATTCAGTTTTTAATTGGCATGGTTCCTTGTGCCTTTTATCTGATCCAAGAATAATTTTCACTCCAAGGCTTTCTATTTTATCCCTTTTTTCCCTCAAATCGGCACAGTCATCAGCTCTAGCTATGAAAACCCTTTTTTTATTAGTTGTTTCACTGTATGTGTTAAAATTGTCTCATTAATTTATCTTGTAAAAAATTGAAAGTAAAACCTCTATAAAATATCTGCATGTTAAATTTACCTGGTGTAAGCTAAAAACCATGCTCGTAATACAAACACACAGATACATCAACAAGGTACAGGTTTACTGTATTAACATTGAATTTAACTTTATTAATGCCAAATAAAACCTTTATTAACAAGTAAAGATCAACACTTAGCCAATCAATGAAAGCCAAGTAATCACCACTGCACAATAAAAGTGAAACACCACAAATTTATAGGAACCTAGCAGTTATTTTCAGGGGAAAAGGTCTGTGGGAAATAGTTAAGTAATTCGAAACAACTTAAAGAAGATAAGCATTTTATGGAGCAGTTTCTTTTCAGCCAGGGAATTCAACATTAAGTGTTTACTGAACTCCTCACAAGCTGAGGAAACGCTGAAGCTGTGCTGCGTGTTTGGGACCTGGCGCTGTGGGGACCTGAAGAGGAGGGAGCTCTTAGGGGCTGCTAGAGGCAAGTGCTGCTCAGTTTTCATCTGAAAGAGCTACTGGCCATTTCCTACGGAGAACCCTGTACTCAGGGATACCATAACGTTTCCAGAACTCCCATGCAAAGCCCATTCATCACAGTATTGATTCCTGCCTATGTCTGAAGTGTACCAGAGCACAGAGAAACCAAAAATGAGCTGCAGCCAGCAGAGAAATCCACATGAACTGCTGCAAGACCCCCTCTGCCTGGGAACTGCAGGGAAGACCTAGAATAATTGTTTTGGCAATGACAGAGGCAGGTCCTTCCTAGATTTTATCTTTCCCAAGGTCATTTATTCCTTTCTCATTTATGACTTCCTGTCTGGGCATGTTGCACAATCAAGAGCAATCATAGGGCCCCCAGGAAAAATTAAAACCAGAATGAGATGTCACTGCCAGCAGAGCAGTTTGTCAAGCCTGCAGATGGGTTTTGAGAAGCTCTTGGGAAAGACACTCAAGCAGGGAAAGAAGGTTATTAGCTGGATGAACTAAGCAGCAAAAACCACTCTAAAATGCCATTCTTTTGCCATAAATATCCACCAGAATCCATGCCCTCAATGCTTTTCTTATTTCTGTGGTATTTATGATCTCCAGCCTGCATAGATCATCCCTTCACCATGAGAAGCAATTCTGAAAGGAAGGGTAAAACAAAGCAAATCTGTGTGACTATCCCACAGAGTACTCTTCACTGTGAGCAGAGCTTCACGTCTGTGAGGACCACAGAGCTGCCTGTGTCCATTCTGGATTTCTGCCTGCAATCCATGAGTCTCCTGTCAGGGTGCAGCATGGCCAGGGCAGGTAGCATAGGGTCCTGTGGGACAGACTGGGGCAAGGACCTTCCCTGGCAGCCTTATGCCTCTGTGAGGAGCAGAGCTGAGCCAGGGGTGGTGATGGGGAACACCAAGAACCTCTCAGGTATCACTGCATACAAGGGTTCAACCCAGGATTTCTCAAAACCTCTTTGGGAGCCAACACAAATGACCCTATACTACCCAGAGAGTAGAAACGTATTTGGAGGGAAAAAAATTAAGCAGGAAGAAATATACTCTCAGTATCTCTGCGTGTCCTGCTTGCTGCCCTGACCCTGAGTTAATGTCCTTGCAGCAGCAAGAGGACAGTGGGTCAGAAGAAGGAGGGGAGGAGGCTCTCACACTAAACTGGGCACTGCAACAGCTGAGCCAAGTGAGCCCAGGCAGAGCCCTGGCAGAGCAGGACTGCCCAAAAGCACTGCTGGGGACTGGGAGCAGAGATATCTGACACAACTTGTACAGGGTGATTTATAAGTGGAAGAGAGGAAGCCTGTGACAAAGAGCCTGTTGCAAAGGGAGAAACACGTGAAGATGCTGCTGTCAGTACTATGGTAGAGGATGATTCACCTGGCAGTCTCTCAGATATACTGCTGCTACTTTCATTTTCGGAGAAAGTTTTCTGCATTTCTTATTCGAACTGAGAGCTTATGCATAGAAATGTGTTGTCTATTAATGTAAGGCACACAGTAAACATAGTTTAGTGAATTCAGAAACACCATGTAGAAGGATCAAGCAAGTTATACAGTTATGTTTATATTTTTAATAGGTATCTCAGCTATTTAAGCCCACCTCATATTGCTGTCTATCATATCCCACAACAGGCTCCTGGTAACTTGCTGAAAAAACTGGTTTTGCTGAAGTCTTCCACAATATCTAGAGGAGCAGGGAGCCCAGGGAGCTGTATATCCATTATGTGTGGAAGGTAGAGGACTATAGCTGACTGGACTTTGTCAACACAGGGATCAGAGAGTGCAGACAGACCACACACACCACGAGCAGATGTTTTACAATAGAAGAAAGTTCAGTAAATGCCATTGGCCAAGTCATGTCTCTGAGTCTCATCCCTCCTGCCTAAAATACTCAATGGATGCAGAAGTTACAGCCACTGAATTAAGGGCAGAGATTTAATTTTGGCACAGAATAGGCTCATTAAGTATATTTCACCCATGTTTCTAACACTGTTAATCTTTTTTAAAGTGCTGTGAAATTTGAAGGCACACATAAAAAAATTCTGCTGAAAACATATCCATTAACCCAGACCACAATGACATCTCTAAAGCTTTTGCATCATTTCAGCAGTACTGTTTATCACATGTATATACTAGGCAATTTATTTTTTAACCATAGATAGTTAAGGGATAATAAAACAGGAGTCATCTTTATAAGGTAACAATCCAGTTGCAGATCCCAACTGCAGCACCCACAAGGACATGGCTCGATTTCTATTAATTTCATATTAGACAACTGTGAAATGGCATTAATTTCACCTTTCCTTGATTCTCCCATTGTTCATGGCACTTCCTTGTGCTGAGTTCAGATGCAGAGCTGAGAAACTCAGAAAATACCCAAGGGTCAAGGAGTACTGTGTCGGCTTGTGAACAGAAGGGGTAATATTGCTAATGCTTAATGTTTTCTAAATTGTCAACACTGAACAATGAAAAGGGGAATAAAAGAACTTATTAAGTTTTGGCAGAATAGCAATAAACTTAAAGATGAAGGAAAGTTAGGAAATTATTTCAAGGATCTGAACACAGCTGGTGACATGACTGAGATATGTCAAAGAAAGGCTGTGAAGGAAGCCACACTGCCAGCCTTTGTACAGAAGGACTGGGAATACTTTCTCAGTTTTTTTTTCCCTTGCTGTGAAGTAGTACAGTAGGCCAGATTAAGTAATAGCAACCCAAGAGTCGTAATTAGCATCTATTGATGGTGGTCCCTGGAGACAGTAACCATTTAAGTGTTTAACCAAGGAGCAGAGGCTTGTAAGGTGCTTCAGAATACCTGTTGGAAACAAGAGAAATGCTGCACCAGCAACCTCTGTGATTGCCTGATCTTCCTCATTGCTCTGCTTCCCACGTGTCCTGCTGATATTCCCAGGGGTGTTTACCTATCCAGACTTGAGCCTTTCAAGTAGACAAGAATGCGGCATCTCAGGACTATGTGGATCACAGAACTTTCTAGCAGGATGGATTCAGAAAAAATACCATTTTATTAATCCCATTTAATACATTTATTACTGCCATTTAATAATGGGACTATATGATGGCAAATGTTGCAGAACCTTTAAAATGAAAACCTAGATTCAGAGACAGCTATTCCAAGGCAATTGCAGAACGTTTACATGCTTGTCTGCTGTACTCAGCTTTGCCTCTGTATGTTGCAAAAGCTGTCACCTTAAAATACAGAAGATACCACTGTTAGGAGAGTAGGAGGGCAGAATGTTCTGTTACTGTTATGAATGAACTCATCAATCCTTTAGTTGAACTGAAAACAAAGGGATGATTTAGAAAATTCCCTCCGGAGTGATTACTGTGTGTCATCAGTTAGAGCAACACGCATTGTTCAGAGCCAAAAGCAGAAGACAAGAAGCTCACCAGCTTCAGGAGATGAGAAGAAAAGAGGCCATGGACCGATGATGCAACAATTCAGCATTCAGCCAAGACAACCCAACAAGGGGACTACAGACACCTTGAGTTTCAATACCATCAGTGCAGATTCTGAAATCTCAGAGGCAGGCTCCCAGATGTGCTAACCCCACATAACTCCCTTCTGTGTCTCAAAATCTCACGTTGTCACTTCACTATCTTTATGTTATATTTATGTTATTTGTTCTTTGCACAGCTTTACTCATTGATTTTCTTTTGGTTGCGAAATTACTATAGCTTTCCCTCCGATTTTCTTTGCTGTCTATAGTGGGTTTTTGCTTTAAAAAATAATGCATCTGTTGCCCCAGTAAAAGTTACATAATTCTCCATTTACCCATACAGTTTTGCTCACTCTTTTATGTTTCCCTGCTCATCAGTATGCACACCATCTGTGCCTCTACTACAGTGTTCTGACATGGCCTCCAGACTTAATGGTTTTAAAGTTTTATTACTTTGCCCTTCAGTCTCATGTGGATAATTTTGCTCACTGTTTTAAAAATCTGCCCTTTCAAACCTTGCTCTTAGCATGTCACCCACTGAGAAATTCAGCCCCCTCACCCCTACATGATATCAAACCTCATTGTATGGTATGGCTGGCAACCAGTGGAAATACTGTAATAACAAGAACTAAACATAGCAGTTGTATTCTAGAGGACACAAATTTATCAATTACAGAAGAAAAGGATAGCACACAACGAACACAGGGGAAGAGCTACTGCCAATGAGTATAAATGAAGAAATGCTTTTAAAATAAACTTGGTCACTTTTTTTGATGTAATGATTGAGAGATCTCAGACAGCACCTACAGCTAATGTATGTGATGCCAGCTGGAAATACATTGTCACAGTTGTGCTAAATCCCCTCAGTCTCTAATAATGTGCATTGTGAATCCTGCTAATTGACCCTCAAATTTAATTCTGCCCAGTTTAGCTAGGGAGATTTTGGAAACTGGGAACTCTTGCAGGCAGATTTCATGGAACTCTTAGAAGGGCTGGACAATATTATTTCCTCGGACCCAGGAACATTTTGCAGCAAAGCTGGTCACTTTCAGGCTGCAAGAGGAATAAAGGTTTTCTGATTAAGGCACTGAGCAGCAAGATGAAAGCGTAAATCCCAGCTCTGCCAGAGGTTGCATGTATATCCCCGGGCAAGTCACATCACCTTTCTGTGATTTGTGTCTGCAGCTACAAAAAGTGAATCATTATTTTTCCATCCTCAAGCATTTCTGAGAGTGAGAGCTCCTTTGGAGTTGGACTTTTTCCAACAGTATGTTTGTAAAGACCTAACACAAGAGCATTTTATCTAACTGAGACTTCCAGACATTCTGTGGAATAGACCATTAAGGCTTCTACTTAATGCATAGTATGAAAAAGAAAAACTGCAAATGATCTTTCAATTTTTCTTTTGTAATGTGAGCTAAGAATAACGTACACTGGGATATTTGGATTCATATATGTTGTTATAAAGGCACAAATGAGAGCACGATCATGGCTTAATCATTCTGAAAGATTTTACTATCTAAATCTGATTTTGTTTATTGGTGTTTTCAAGTTTGTGGAACATGAAAAAGAAAACAAGAGATGCTTCATTTTGAAACTGATGAACACATTAACATTTATTGTGGAAATATCAAGAAACTTTGCAAGAATACAGACTGCTTCTTTTGTACCCTATCAGTATTCTTGAAGGAGAGCACAGTACAGTACTTCCCTGCAAAGTTATTCTCAATGACAACTGAGTTACTTTGCAATGCTTTATTTCATATTAAATATAGTTATATTTCATTACCTTCTACAAAATCTGCTCCATTGTTTTAATTTAAACAACTAAATCCTTTCTATGTTAAAAAAGATAATTTTTAAAATTTATGCCATTTTTATCCAATTCCATCTGTTCAATTTTCATTATCACAGTTCCAGTGTATTAGTATTTCTTTTCTATCAGAAATAATGAAAACCTAAATAGAAACAGTTGTTATTTGTAAGAAAAGCATTTGCCTACCCAAGGCCTTCAGCAAAGATTATTTCAAATTTAAATTTAGTTACTTTAATTTTTACAAATTTAGTTTAGTTATCAGAACTACAGCACTTGACTACAAGGTAAATAAATATATGCATAAAAATTTGGAAGAAACCAATTCCAGTGCATCTTTATAGCATTGAAAAGACAGCACAATCCTAAATTTTCAAATATCTAAATTAAATTGAGGTTGTATTTCCCAATAGGATGAATGTTGGAAAAATTCTGACACAAGCAACAACAAAGTAATTTTAAAATCATTATTAATTACAGCAGTTTGGAAATATATATTCTATGTTTGAAATACACATGGGCCAATGCCTAGAAATGAAACAATGAAATTCTGTTAAAAATGTATCCAGATCACAGCGACAGAAGAAATTAACAGTAACAACTAAAGAAGTTTTAGAACGCTATCCTGCAAAATATCTTTCCTTTCTTTTTCTTAATCCAGAAATCCAGTCTGTTCTCTCATGTAAAATTATTTACCTAAATTATGAATCTAGAGGAAACTTTACAAAAATTTCCTTGTTTCATTAGTTTATAAAGCAGTTTTCCAGATGAGTTCTTTTTAACCTAGGGGAGGCCAAGTATTTTCATCATTTATTGGTGAAACACACAAAATGTTCTGTTCCTTCCCAGTATGGATTTTTCCTTCAGGCTCTTCCATGAGATTTGCCACCTTAGACTTACTTATAGAGGCACATGTAGAGATTTTTATTCAAAACAGTGTGATGATATATTGATTTTGTTCTAGCCATAACTCCCATTTCAGCAGCCCCACTGAAACTTAACTTTAGCCTTCATTAAAATTTCACTTTTGCTGTTTGCTGAACATTGGAATTCTTGCTCATCTCTTTAAGCTTTTCTCTTTCAAACTGATTGAGAATGCTCACTCTGTCTGTCAGCGAAATGGCATGCTCGTAGGGCATTTTTGGGACCTAAATATCTGAGACAATCAGATGGTTTTCCAAAGGGTGTGATGAAAAACATTATTTTGTTAATGGTCTATGTGCATGCAAGCACCAGCCTGATGGCTACAGACAGAATAATCTGCTCTTGAAAGTGAATCTGGTTCTGGTCAGGTGAGAAACACATCAGCTATTGTGAAACAACAGCCTGTACAGTTCAGCCCTACATTACGAGCAGCTCTCCCCAGATCCTAAATAACAACAATCCATTTGCTGAGCTCTGCCTGAATTATAGTTGCTTTAAAATGGACAATAATATTTGTTGATTTTTCATTTCTCTCAACTGTGTTTTCTAAAATGACTGCAAGCTGCCAGCATGGTACTCTGCCACTAAATTAAATGAAATGCTCTCCCTGCTTTTTTAAGGACCTGAATCTTGGAAAATATCAGTCTGGTCTCCCACCCACATGCTCTCACCCTGTTTCCTTCATCCACACAGCATATGCTTCAGGTCAGGCTGGCTCCATGAGCAGCCAAACAGGAATGTGTCTCTGGAATGGATGTCTTCACGGGCAGTGGAATGGTCACTACGTCACAGTGCCATGCACGGCAGACAAATACTGCAGTCTAGATTTCAGTGGAGACATCACACATTGTCACATACAGTTGGGCCTTTCTAAGGTCTGGGCAGTGCAACCAAAAGATGATGAAATGGCCCTGAGATTAAAGTTACAATTCATTCCCTAATGAGGACATACAAATTCTTTGAGCTGTAGGACTGACCATACAATTTCACCTTTTTGTAAGGGGCCTATTTAAGTGATGTTGTTTAGAGCATGACTCTGGTGAAAGATAGACAACGTGGAAGTCTTCCCCAATCATTAGTTCTCAAAAATAATTTTAAAAAACCAAACAAATAAACAAAAAAAAAAAACAAACTCAAAAGTGAAAGTACTTAAAACATGTAAGAAGGCAAAGATTTTTATGAAAACACAATTTATTTTTATGAAAATGCAAATTCATAAAGCTTAGCCAGACTTCAGTATGTCTTGCTGGTTTTGTTTCTTTAAAATATAAAACGCAGTCACTCTTCTGATCACAGACACGCAATGAAGCCTCCTGGAGCCTGTCACTAGAACCAACAGTTTTGGGGGTAAAGCTATGATTCATCCTTCTCACCATCCTTGCTCTTGGAATACAAGAAAAAGCAATCCCTGAAGGTTCTTTTTGCTGCAAAGCCCATGTCCTTTGCACTGGCACAGTGACACTTCTGGACTCTCCTGGGTGACAGGTAAGTCTCCTGCTCTGGCTGGGCTCTGTTACACTCCAACACCAGGATACTGTAAGTCTACCACGGTTTCTCTCTGGAAGTACAAACCAAGATTACAAGTGGAAGAGAGGTGCACCCACCTGTCTTTCTTATCCTACAGAGACATAATTTTTATCCCAAACTAGCAGTTTGTCCAAATGTCCAAATGTAATGTTTAGGTTACAAGCTTCTTGGTGAAGGGTATGTCCTGATATTGGTGTCCAACAACAGACACCAGGCTGTCCACCAGGCTTCTAATTACTGCATCTTTCCTCACCAAATCTTCCCAAGCTCTTTTGGATTATAGGAAACTGCTCAAGAAGCATTAGAAACAATACCCTGGTCTTCGGATCATTTTTGCTGTGGACCCTGTAAGTGCTGACGGTCAGACACCTTGTTGGTTCTTGGTGTGATTCTAAAACACAGCTACCAGTTTTGAAATATATTGCAGCTTTCTGAAAATGCCTGCCCAAGGACAATAAGGTCATACAAAAATCAAATTATCCCAGCTTTACTTTTATGTAGCATTTATTTTTCAATAAGAATCTCTCTGGCATGTTTCTCTGATTGAAGCACCTTGAAAGATGCTTTCAACATAAATGAGAGCTGCTTCCTCACTGCCAGAGGTGCAGTTCTCTCTACTGGCACCAACTGGCTTTTGTTACCTATGACTTGCTCTCTTCCCCTTGAATGCCATCTGCAGCTTTCTTAGTACACAAATTTATTTTCTTTCCAATATTATTTGTGTAACTTAGAATAAATACAAATCCAGCACTATTCATGAGATTAAATTAGTTTTTGAACGATTCTGTCAGGACACCAAACAAAATTTTTTTCAGAAATTATATATTTGCTTTTAAGAAGTTTGATTGTTCAGGCTACTTATTAGACTCATTAACATAATTATGCTGACACAGAACACAGTGTTTCAGTACTTGTAAAAGTGACTAATTAGGTATGTAATACCTTGATAAACCTTCGAAACACTCTTAAAATGGCTACTAAAAATGAGATTCCATGTTCATTTTTTCCTTTATTTCACGGGGTGTGTATGATAGGCTTCCTGACTAAATAAAATCCAGGGATAAATTAGAGAAAATGGTAAAAAATAATAAATAGTTTAGCAAGCATAATCTAAAAAATGACAGGAAAGGAGTGCAACCTGTACAGCTATGAGAAAAGTGGCAAAGAGCAGATATGATAAATGTGTCTAACTACTTCAGGAGAAGTAATATAAAATATGGGGAGAAGTATTTCAAGTTATTAGAGCAATATAATAAGAAGCAGTGGCTGAAACTTGAAGAAAGAAAATGAATTTAGGTTATGCACAAGGAATAAAAAATGCTAGAAACAAGGACAAATAGACAATGGAAAATTCTACCAAGAGGGGTAATTGGGGGACTACCATCAGGAATATTCCAGAGCAGACTAGATAAAACATGCACAGATTTTATACTGAGAGTAAATCCTGCCCTAGTGCAGAGTGATGGTAACCTTTCCTAAGCTACTACCTAACTGATTGTCACAAAAAAAAAAAAAAGTTGAAGTACAGATGAAGGCATATTAGTTGAGCTCTGATTTAGCAAGTTTCAGAGAGTGATTTCCCAAGCTGAATTCCTCCCAGAGAACCTGAAGAGGGAAATGAAGACTGACAAAGCTAAGCATGGAAACCTGACAGAGGATGTCAGACAGAAATGAGAAGAAAAATTCAGAAGAAGCAAATATATCTTCCATAGCCATATGCTGCAGGCACAGTGACTGCCTCACTGCTCCTGCAGACACGGCCCATTCGGATCCTCGGGAGCGCGCACGGACTCACAAGTGTGTGCCCCAGTGCACAGGCCTTCAGAACTGCAGCCCAGCAGCCTCACAACTGCAACACAGCCCTCAGCAATACTTCCAAATGTGCATTAATTACTGGATGTGTACTTAGCTAAGGCAAGCTGTAATTCCATTTAATTTCTATTTTTTTAGCCAATATCGCCCTGGCGCTAAGCAGAGGGTATTAAGTGCTTTTCTCGGGTGTGGAGTATACAGTAGCTCTATTATGAGCCCATGATAATTCATGAGCAGTTTTAGTCCTCATCTTAATCTGTGATCTAATTTGGGATCTAATTTTCTTCCATCCTTATCCCATCTCCCCCTACATTATCCTCCAAATAATATACGCTCTCAGAATACCAGAATAGAAATAGAAGTATATAAATCTTTCAGAAGCATTTATAGAGCTGCTCTGCACTGTGGCATGCATTCAACTGACAGCTGCTGCATGCCTTTGTGTTCTCATTCATTAGACATTGCTGTCTGGATTACATCGGCATAGTGGAATTCTTTATACCCTAATTATCCTTCTGCTCTTTCACTTGCTTCACAAGGTAGATGCTTTGTAGGTATATTAGGAAGAATGTCTGAAGTGTTGCTCTGGTTAACCAGTAAAACATCAAATGTTCTGCCAAACCTTCTCACAATTAAAAAAAATCTGAGCAGTAGGTTGGGGTGGGTCAGTTTGTTTAGGGAAGGAATTAATAATAGACATTCAGAGGCACAATTAAAGTAAGTGAAATAGTGGCCTTTCTTTGACCTCATTATTTAAAGAATTTCAGGTATTTTCTAAAAAAAAAAAAAAAAAAAAAAAAGGCAAGGTCAACCGGGTAGCATAAAAGGGCTGTGGTCCTAAGCTCAGAGAGAAAATAGCTTTGTTGGTTTAACAATGCTTATCCGTCAGCTGTGCCACAAGTTGCAAAAGTATTGATGAAAACGTAGCTTTGAGAAGACCACCTCCATATAAACTTAAGTGCTTTGCCTTTATCTAAATACCAAGGACATCACTATGTCATATCTGGTAGCATGATTTGATGATAAATCATCAAATCTCATGATAAATGAGACATATAAGTCATCCAAAAAAAGGATCAGAGATGTGTTGGACAGGAATAGCTGAAGTACTGCATTTTTAATTTCTCCAATTTACTAATTAAAAATCCTCCTTGGACAAAATGCCAGTTAATGATATTAAAATAACACAGAATTTCTCAAGTGATGGTTTATTAAAACATCCACATGTAATGCCATTTGATTTTTATAGTTCCAGGTCTACTCAGGATCTTAACCTGAGTAGGATCTTAACAATATATGTTGTGTTTATTAGCAAATTATACAGTAATTATGTTTTCAGCCTTAAAGAGGTGTGACTTCTGCAGCAAAGTGAAAGAGCTGTTTCTCTTTGCTGCATGCTAATGGGCACCATTTCCTGCATTGCATACCTTCAGGGCCTGCTGGCCTCCAGACTGACTGCGACTATGTCCCAGGGGATGAGAAAACAAAGATGACAGAGGGTGTATAACTCTGGCACTGGGCTCTCAAATGGCAGAATGACAGTGATACACTCGCTCAGTACACTGAGCAAAGATTAAAGCTGATGCCTGTTACAGTTTTCAAGTAAAAATGCCACCTCTTCTCTCAAAGTCTGCCTTTTGCCTCATTAAGGCTTCATTTAGGTGCTTGGATTAGCTTGTATTTTCACAAAAAAATGTTTTCTAAGTTGTGGCAGGGAAGGATGAGGCTGAGCTGCACTTTGTAAGTCAGCCATTCCTAGGAAATGAGTTTAACTGTTGGAATTTGAATATGTTGCTATATATACATTTTTGTCTATGCTTTCCTGGACCATCTTTATACAGGAGGAGGTGCTGGAGTACTGAGTGGCACCTCTTTCTCACAGTCCAAATCTAAGCTAGATGCACTTTTCTCTCACTTGCCACAAGTGGTACCATTTCCCCATCTTTAAACATTTATACATTAGGATGTCTCTCCACTACACCACACAGGCTAAAAGGCAGAGGCCACTAGCAATAGAATCCAAGATTTTCCTTAAATACGGTGGATGAGCAATGCAGATTCACAGCAGCTCAGGGCATTTCTCACAACTGTGATTTAACAGAGAACTGGCACAAAGGAGATGAGCCTTACACATTGGGTGGAAAAGGATTTAGTCATGCATGTGGCTAACTGCTGAGTAACAGAGTAGGGAAGGCACTCACCACAGCAAAGAGCTGAGTTTGTACCCTGTATGGATACCTCTAGGGGTTTTTTTTAGCCACTGAACCAGTTGGGTTCAAAGGGGGATGTGCACACCAGGGAATGGCCAAGTCAGACCAACATAGCACGTGCATGACCAAACATGTGATGATAGTTGGACTGCATGCTCAGCAAATTACTCTGTAAAAAATTTTATTAAGAAATAAATGACCAGTACAAAAAAGGCTAGGTTTCTTTTTTTACTGTAGAAACAGAGAACATATAATTAAAAACTAAGGCACCAGTGCCTCTATGTTTTACCAGAATACTGAATCCACCAGGCTTTATAACAACAGAAATGACTTCTCTTAAGACCTGTGGCTTCTGCAGTGAAAATAGACCATCTTCAGAATGTTAATTTATTAGTTGTAGATTATTCTAGCATTCCCCCTCATGCAGTTGCCAAGCCCTCTGGCCAAAAGCACTGAAACATCAAAGGTCATTTGGGCCAATGATTACTTTTGTCAGCTGGGTAGTTTCTTTCACTTGGTTAATTAATCATGCTCTGCATATTTCTCAGCCTCAGCCTGTCTCAGGGAAACAGTATGTGTCATTATTGGTACTGGGTTTATTAAAGGCACAGCAAAGAAACTAATTTGCAGATAATACAAAATTACAACTACAAAGGATAATATCACAATATTGGACACTGTATACGTGACTGAATGGATGATGGAAATATTTTGCCTTTCTTGCAACTCAGATATTACCTAGTGGGGCATACAGAAGGACAGGTAAATAAATCCAGGAGTCAGATAGTTTAATTCCTCCAGACTTGTCAGATAGTAATTTGATTTATAATAATTTTGCAAAATTGTCCTCTCACTATTGTGTACAGTTAACTTTCATGCCATAACTTAAGATAGGAAAAAAGGATATTTTGAAACATGAAAGAGTAAAAATCCTGAGATATTGAGGACTATTGTTGTGGTCTGATGGTGAAACAGGACTGACTCCAGTATCAGAAGGCCTAATATGATTTATTAAGATGATTCCATTGTTCAGAAAGCTTATGTGCCCAGGCACAGAGCTCAGATGCTTACTTCTTCATGCTCAGTACAAGAATGTTAGAATGCTCACAATTCAGTAATAACAGTTTTCTACATCATTGGTTGAGAGAGAGAAAACTCACATCTCCCATATTGGGAAACAGGCTAGAAAAACACCACCTGTGTCCTTGAAAACACAGCTCAGAGACATGTTTATAGAATTCTGTGCTGAGAAAGTGAGCTTTCCCCTGGGAAGAAAAACCTCAACAGGCTTGCACCCAGGAAACTCATAAAATGTCAAGATGACAGAGGACTACAGGCAGAATTATAAAAATTATGAGAGTATCTTTGAGATGAACATATTCTTGTGAGAAAATACACATTTTGGGGCAGACTTTATGCAGCAATTGCAGTTACAAGTTGTCTATTGTTTATTTCACATTAGTAGTCAGTCTAAGCTTAGCATTTCTCTACTACTATGAAAGCAAAAAGCTGTGGACAATAAAACCAAATAAATAAACACAAATAAATACAGAAAGTGACTCCTCTTAAAAGCTTGCAAGTTATATCTACAAATTGAAAAAGGACATAAAGGAATGAAAAGGAATGAGGTACTTAATATCTAACTGTGGATAGTAAGGTCAATTTTTAATGACTTGTCTTTCCTTTCTTATACAATGGGGGTCTTTATTTTGGAAGACTGACAGAAGCTGTATATAGAACAATGTTTGCATTTTGGCAAAGATTGGAAAGATTAAAGGACATCCTTAAGTTTATATTTGTGGGAGCTCTAAAAACTCAATTTCCTATTTTCCTTTCTAGTTCTTTACCTACAAAGCTACATTCTTCTTTCCATGGGACAGCACCAGTAGCTTTGGAGTTGTGTTTAGCAGTGTGTCTTCCAAAACCAAAGAAAATATTAAAAGGTGTGTAGGCAAAATAAATCAATATATGAGAATTTAATTAATAGACATAGGGGAGGTGGAAACTTCTACTCTTAAACTTGTTCAGTGTTTCCTGTAAGGAGGCAATTTTCAGGTGCTTGCAGTATTTTTTCTTAATTTTATCTATTCCACCTAAGCCAAATACATTATTTAGCATATTTAAAAAATATGCAGATATTTTATTTGAAATGTTGTGGCTGTGCTGTGGTTTCATACTTGGTAATGTCAGGAGAGGTCTTCTCATGAAAATACTCTGACATCTGGACTAAAATCAGCTTCTGAAAATAAGAATTTCTTATGTTGTTCAGCTGGAAATAACTTCTTCCCCTCTCAACCCATACAGTTGAGAAGACAGTGAGTGCATAATCTCTGCAGGAAGAGGAGTAGCTTGCAACAAAGGGCTATGAGGATTTGAGAACATCTTTCCTGCAGGGAAATCCTGCAGTACCTCCAGCATCCTCCAAGTTCCCAGGGATGCTGGAGGTACTGCAGATAATGAAATTGAGTGTGGAAAGTTTATCCTCTTGTCTCTCTCTCTCAGTCTTTGTGAGAGTGATTCTAAAACCTGCACTTTCTTGCCCTAGAAACATTCTCTTTCCAGATGAGTACTGTGGTAAAGTCAGATGCAGAATGGCCTCATGCAGGAAGGAGGGAGAAGTCCAACACAGGACCAAGGAAGGATCCTGTGGGATGTGAGACTCTGGGGAGCCCTGCTTGGAGAAGGAGGCTGAGGCATCTCAGGAGACAGGGCTGGGGGAGGGAAATTTTGAAGGCAGGGGAGAGGTGATGATACCAGAGAGAAACAAGCAGAAGAAGATATACCCAGCAGAACATATGCCCAGAGCTTGGAACAGAAAACATGACTCCAGTTTTAGGTTTCTCTGCTATCAGCTGATAACTGTGAAACTCACTGTAGAGCATATTGCCCCTAGATGAGTGTTGCTCTTCTAAGGAGGGGATAACTACTCTATCCAAAATTCTGTCAGCTCAGGGGTCCTAGGTCTCTGGAACAGAGGCACAGACCACAATAACTGGATGATTGTTTTTCTGCTTTGTTTCTGTATATAAATTGACAATTTCAACCCAAGAAGCTTAAAAATGCAAAAGATCATTGTTAATGATTGGGTGAGAATTAGGTATCATTTTTGTTTTATTTTTCAACTGCTAGCTGTGGATGCTGCAGATATGGTTATCTTTATTTACATGTTGCACATAAGTTTACATTTAATTTTTTTTTCCAAAGGAACCCAACTACAGTAACACCAATAGATAATTCTTTAACTGAATCAACTATTATATAGATATATTTATGTGTTTATTTATGTGTGGTCTGTGTGCATTTTTATGTATTTATATATTATATATTTATATTTTCTTTTTCACAGTGGCCTTGTGTCTTTTTTTACTGCACATTATTAATTCCCTGCTATGAAAATAAAGTATTATTAACTGCCTCAGAGGGTTTACTATAGCTATCTGCATTAATGCATCTCAGTGCTTGACAGTTATTTTGGTCACATCATCACAGTGGTGGCTGAAATGAGAAGGAACCAAATCCCATTCCACAGAAAGCTCTGAAATGATTTGTATCCAAAATTGTCAATAATTTTCATTATGTATTTGACTTTGACTGGAACGTTTTGATAATCTATTTCTATACAGTGTGTAATGCATTCACAGCGGTTGCAAAGATATCTATCCATAGTTAAGCTGAATTGGTGGTTTGCTTCTGCAAAGGAGCACAGCCAAGATGGGTCTACTTTGCCACAGGGGCAGAAGAAGTCGGAGACTGAGGCAAAACTAAGGGGGTGGCATCCAAGGAGCACTGAGAGAAAAACATTTTCCTCCCCAAAACTGTCAGAATCAAGTGGATTCTGGAGAACCAGGTTTACTGCTCCCACTGCAACCAGAGGTAGAGCAAGAGATACAGAAATAACTGATACTTCTAAGAGGAGTTTTACTTTTTCACAACCACATTTACTGCCCTACATCCACAAAGTTTCTCACAGTCACAGCAAAAGTCAGCTTGTCTTTGCAGGACCTTGACCAGGGCACAGCCACTTTGCAATTTTCCTTTTCCCTATTTTACCTCTGCTGGTGTGCTCTACTGTCTTTTTTTCTCATGCTTGATGCCAACCAGAGATACAGCACTTACCAAACAATGTTCTGTGTGTGTCATAGTTTGTCAAGTCCTCTGAGAACTTTCTTTTGCTCAGTATTAAAACCTATTCATTTTAAAAGGGAATTAGCACATACCTTAGTTAGTGAATCAACAATTCAAGCTTTTCTCTTGTAATATTAGCTCATACTACAGGTGTTCCAAATACCTCAGTCCAATTGTTTCATTTAAAAGACAGCAGTAATAGTCAGTCAGCTTTCATCACCTGAAGTGCTTACTTTAAGCCCTGATAAATATTTTCCTTCCTTTCTTGCTTAAAAAGCTCAGTTTGGAACATCATATAAATTGGGGGGTTTTTTTCTGTTTTTAAATAATCCAGTTAAAAGCCTTTTTACACAGAGATAAATGCTGTTCAAACCCACAGGGGTGGCTATAAAGAAAAAGCTGTCAGAGGTACAAAGGAAACTGTTCATCTACCTTATATAAAGACATGAAATGGAAAAGTCAAGAGAGAGTAGTAAGGAAAGGTCAAGGAAACTTCAGAAGAGTCAGATTAGAATGAGGCAGAGGGAAACAAGGTGGGGTGGGTGAGACTAGGACAGCTTTTCAAATGAGAATGCATATAGAATGTCTTCATATGTCTAGCAGACATATTTTTATTCAGGTAAGTATCTCTTCCTTATGTGTATAGGCTACTGGCTTTTTCCAAGAATGCCTCAAGCACAGGATATTAATTTTTTTTTCTTCTCAAACTAACACGTTTGGAACAGTGAATTCTGTAGAGACAATAGAACAAAGAATCCTCATCTAAAACTCATTTTAGCATATTTGAGCTTAAATCAGCAAGAGTCACAGCTGGGGTAGATAGCAAAATAACACTTCTATCATTCTCGTGAATTTACAGAGATAATTCAAATGGGAGCATTAAAGAAAATGGTGAGCTTGTTTGTTCATGGATGGGGGGAAATGGCAGCCATCATTAAGCAAACACAAAGAAAAAAGGGAATCAAGCTGAGAGCAGAAAAAGCATAGCAGGAGTGTGAGGAGAAAAGGCAAATGATGGAATTATTCAGCAGTTCCTCAGGAAAATGTTAGGTTCAATCTGCTTTGAGTTTTAGTCTGCTTGTTGACTTCAGTGATAATTGTATCTAGCTAAGCTCTGGGCAAATTAACCAGTAGAGTTTCTGTCTTTAACAGGAGACATGCCTCCTAAACTATAATCTGCTAGCTAACACATTAAAATTTGCTGGATTTGAAAAAAAAGTGACAAGTGAAGAATCTGGGCTTCCCCTTCTTCTGTGTACCTGAATGAGCAGAAACAATGATGCATTTGCCCAAACATGGCAAACTTGTGATTTGCAACAAAGGAAAGCGGCTACAACCTCAGTACTCAGTACTGGCATGTGGGGAGCAAAAAGAGTTATCATCTTTCCAGTCATTTCCTCCCTATCAAATAGGTTGCCCTGTTAGGAGCCCTTAAATGCTATTAAATTCATATTAACCCCTTGAGATCTGCTGTGGTGTAGAAATCCCGTGCTGGCATCCTGTCTCATGCATGTTCATTCAGGGCAGGCTTTGCAGCTCAGTCTACGTAGTGTTATGAGCTGTACCTGCAGCAGCAAGCTTCAGTCTTATTTTTTAAGCTTTGCTCAAGACAGATACCTGCAGAGCCTTCTGTAGAATTGAGTGTGTGCTTAGCACAAATTGAACACTGCAAGATTTTTACAGCCAGTCTCTAAGGAGTTCTGCTAAGCATGTAAGAACATGGTTTTTGAAAGGTTTTATAGGCTGGTCAAATCAGTGTAAACAATCAAGCAGAAGCAATGGCCACCTTCATGTCCTTGCGATCAGTCCCCTGTGAAAACTGAAACCCATTGCCTAAAAGAACAAAGACAATAGTGCTCTTCAAAGAAACAACTGGAAATGTTGTAACTTAGGCAAACCATTTCTTTTTCTAACTTTAGTCTGGAAAACACTATGAAATGTTAACTGCAAGTATTACTGCTCTCTCTGTAGATAGATAAAAGGAGAGCATGCAGTCACCAAATTACTACAGTATGCTGCTTCCCTTGCCACAGTCTGGTGTTAAATTTTACCCAGCATTGTTTACTGAGGTGCCACACTGCAGAGAACAGAGAGGAAAACTCTTCCTTGTCCAATTTACTTGCTAGTTTTGTATCTTCAGTGAAAGCCTGATCAAACATAAGCTGCTGCCTGAAGTAGGACACATTTGTTTATTTTTTCTTTGCGTGCGTGTGTGTGTGTGTGTGTTTAAATGTATCCCTTTAATCAATTCACCTATTTGCTTATCAATTGACAGATATTTTTGTTTTTCCTAAAGAAACAGCCAGGTTTTCATGCCACTGCAAGGTCTGTAAGTTTTTTTAGTGTTTTTTCTTTTTTTCTAGAAACAAAGGAATTCCGTACTAAATTGCACAGAAGGCAAGGGCTTTAGTCCACTGAACCAAGAAGAGGAATTTTATTTAACTGCATGAGCAGTCTGATGCAAAAAGTAAGTGAAACATGGCCCATCCCAATCTTTAAATGTTCAACATTTAACATAAGGATTTTCATTGTTAATATTGCATTGAAGAAGAGCTCATTTTTCTGTTTGTGGCTCAGGATGCACAAAGTAAACATATCCCTAGGAGAAAAAATAATATCTTCCGCACAAACTGTGAGTCATGGCTCACTTGAGAAGAGAACTAGTGAGGGAGCAGTGCCACCTGCGGGCTACATCCCTGTATCCCTCAACAGGGCTGGTTACCATGGTCTTCTCTTTCAAGCACTGACATGAACAAATAAAGCAGTGTCTCTCAGTCATCTGCCATATGCGTTTGACTACCTGTTGGCAATGCACAGAATAAATTTTATTCTCTATTTTTTCCTCTGCTTATGATCTCTTTCTAGCATGCCCAAAAATCTGGCAGCCTTTCTGAAGAAGGGAGAGTACTTTATTTTGGAATTGAAATCTGCAGGACTTCAATGTGCTCTGAGAGAAAGAGGGTTCAATGTTGAAAGGAAAATACTTCTTTTCATAATACAAATTTATGCAAAAAAATCTTCAGGGTTGAGGAGATTTCAGATGAATGAAAAATGTGTATCCATGATGTCCTACCAGAAGATTAAATGTCCCTGGTAGATACCAAAGCAATGACTATGAAGAATATTAAATAAACAAAAAGCACACTGATTTGTTGAATTTACTGCCAGATGTCACCATGGAACCAGGATTTATATGTGTTCAGAAAGGAGTTAGACCCCTGCACAGATGGGAACAGCTGGTCCTTATATGCTAGGTAAAGGAGTAGTCTGGAGGTCATTTTTTCAAGGAAGTCTCTAAATTTCTGAGCTCCTTTGGGTGAGTTCTTGTGCACCGTTTATTGTATTTGTTCTCTGTACAGCTGTATTTGGTACCAAAGGGAGAAGATAACCACGTACAGTAGAATTTCACCTCACTCAGTGCATCCATTGCAGTTCTATTCATAGAAATACCTGAGTGCTCTGGCAGGAGCTAATCCTAATACAACACTAAAATTTCAAATACAAAGGACTTTAAAAAAAGGCTAATAAATATCTAAACCATAATTAATGTTAAGCAACATAATGGGCTATGCATGGAACTTTCTTCACTGTAACATATCAGAAAAAATAATGTTATCTGGCTACATTGTTTCCAAAAACAAACAGCCCAAAATTTAGGCAATCAGGCTGGGAGAGAAGCCTGCTGCAACAGAAAATATGAGAGAATGAGTAAATTAACCTTGTCACTCTGGACTTATATTCCATAATGATAAAAGGAATTGATAAAAGTGATTACATAAATAGGCCTATTGTCCCTTTTAGGGAGAACCCAAGTGAGCATTTTCCTACATTTGCCCCAGCTCTTTAAACTGGTGAGGAGTCTGTAATCGGCAGAAATGTAGACCTCATCAAAAGTTGTTGGCTACAAAATATGTGTTTTCTTTCATTTCCTTTTATGCCTAAAAGCAAATTCTCATTGTTACTCATTATATGGATCAGTACAACTAATCTTAAAAGTGACTTTCTTTTTTTCTCTTATTCAGGTCATGATTTTTCCCTATTATGAGCAGACACAGGTGTGCTGCCCATCACCAGAGTTTTGCACTTTCTTTTGCTTCTTACTATCACATTTTACTTTGACCTTTGGAATGGCAGCAGTCCTGAAGTGGTTAGTGAATATCAGATAAGCTGCATGATATTCACATGGTACCAGTTTGAAGCTATTCTTTTTTCTGCCTTCAAAGGAGGGAGAGACCTGATACCCTCCATTTAAATTGTGTTCATTTAAAGGCTATCACATTCCACCTGGAGTTCTCATACTTCCCATCTTCTCAGATATAATCAGAGGAGACCTGCAATGTTAATCTCACTTCTCTAATCAAAAGAATGTAAATTTTACTGCCTTATCTCAGTTTGACATCAGTAGGATTACTGATTACTACTAAGGGACATGGGTTATGCTAAGCTTGCTCTTCCAGGGTAGAAGTATTTTATGGCTTTATGCTGTTGGTAAGATGCCACCCTATTTCCCTTCCTCATCATCATCATCATCATCACTGGTAATCATAGAATAGAATTATAGAATCATTTTTGATTGGAGAAGATATTTAAGTCCATTGAGTCTAACCATTATCCCAGCATTGCCAAGTCCATCAGTAAAAGAGGTCCTCAAGTGTCACATCTACAGATCTCTTGAATATCTCCTGCTATGGTGATTCAACCACTTTCCTGGGCAGCCTGTTCCAGCGTTTGACTACCCTTTCCTTGAAGAAAACTTTCCTAATATCTAAAATAAATCTTGCTTGGTACAACTGGAGGCCATTTCCTCTGCTCCTGCCATTTTTACCTGGGAGAAGAGAACAACCCCCACCTCACCACAGCTTCCTGCCAGGGAGTTGTAGAGTGATAAAGTCTCCCCCGAGCTTCCTTTTCTCCAGGCTAAACATCCCCAGCTCTGTTTGCTTTCCCTTATCAGACTCCAGACCCTTCCCCAGCCCTGCTGCCCTTCTCTGCACTCACTCAGTGCCTTCCTTGTAATGACAGGCCCAAAACTGGACACAGGATTTGAGGTGTGGCCTCACCAGTGCTGAGTACAGGGGGACAATCCCTGCCCTGGCCCTGCTGCCACTTTATTGCTGATCCAGGCCAGGTTGCCATTGGCCTTCCTGGCCCCCTGGGCACACCTGGCTCATGTCCAGCTGCTGTTGACCAAGCCCCCCAGATCCTTTTCCTCCGGGCAGCTTCCCAGCCACTCTTCCCCAAGCCTGCAGTGCTGCCTGGGGTTGTGACTCAATGTCACTAGAGAATGTAGCACTTGGTCTTGTTGAGCCTCATGCAATTGGCTTTGGACCATCAACCCAGTCTGTCCAGATCCCTCTTTAGACCCTTCCTCCCCTCCAGCAGATCAACACTACTGTCCAACATGTCATGTTCTGCAAACAGTGCAGCTGTCCAAGCCATGTGCAGACAGTTTCTCCAGGAGAATTCTGTGGGAAACGGTATTAAAGGCTTTACTGAAGTCCAGGTAAACAATACTCACAGCATCCTTCTCATCCACTAAGTGGGTCACCTTGTCATAGAAGCAGATCAGGTTTGTCAAGTAGAACATTCCTAACCCCATGCTGGCTGGGCCTGATGTCCTGGCTGTCCCACTTGTGCCACATGATGGCACTCAGGATGATCTGTTCAATATCCTTCCTGGGCACTGGGGTCAGGCTGACAGGCCTGTAGTTCCTTGGATCCTCCTTACAGTCCTTCTTGTAGATGAACATTAGGTCCCTTCCAGTCAACTGGGATCTCCCTGGTTAGCCAGAACTGCTGGTAAATCATGGAAAGTGGCTTGGTGAGCACTTCCACCAGGCCCCTCAGTACCATCGGGTGGTTTCCATCTGGCCTCATAGATTTTTGTATATCTAAGGGCTGTAGCAGGCCAGTGAATGTTTACTCTTGGATGACAGGGTCTTCATTCTGCTCCCCTTCCCACTCTTCCAGTTCAGGGAACTCAGCACCCAGAGAACAGCTGGTCTTACTACTACAGACCGAGGCAAACAAGGCATGAAACACCTCAGTCTTTTCCTCAGCCTTTGTCACTGTGTTACCCCCACTCTGTGGATCCAATAAAAGATGGAGACTCTCCTTAGCCCTCCTTTGGTTTCTAATGTATAAACAGGTTTTATTGTCTTTTACAGCAGTAGTCAGACAATTTCTGGTCAAGGTTTGGCTCTTCTCATTTTCTCCCTGCATAAGCTCAAAACAGCCTTGTAGTCCTTTTGCATAGCCTGCTCCTTCTTCAGAAAATCATAAACTCTTCTTTTAGTCCTGAGTTTCAGCCAAATATCTCTGTTTAGCCAGGCCAATTTTGTTCTCCTGTTCATGTTTGACTCAACATTATCATTAGGTCACACAGTAGGGGTACAGAATGACCATTTTTATTGCAAAGACTATATATGCCCTTTTCCCCAACTGTTTTATCCCTGCTAGGGATTTAGAACAAACTGAAATTTAATGCAGGGTATGTTTTCTATTGTGAACTACATATATCTGCTCTGGAAGTGGTAATCAATAAAGATGATGTGCCACATTGCTTGCTGCATATGGACTTGTTAAATTTTTGATTCACGTTCCTGGGTGCTTAAAAAGTAATTCTGCTTTTTCTGCCTATATGCTGCTTAGGATCACTTCTGCGTTTCCTGCTGCAGTTTTCACTACTGTTCACATATTCCCTGGATGCTATGAATGGAAACATAGCAACCATTCTGGATGGGATTGCCAACTGAAAACAGCTAAAACATGGAGATATCCTAGAGATTCAACTATTCAGAAATCAAACTGGGGGCAGAAAAAAGTGAATAGTAATCCTATTGCATTTGAATTAAGTAAAGCTCGGTGCTTTACTTTGGCCCTTTCAAGATCATAGTACCACTTGTACCACTATAATATTCAGTATTTTGCAAAGGTAAATGTCTAATACTGGAACTGACAGTAAATAAGTCGAGTGTAAGCTTGACTTTTCATTGATGAATTGTGGATATGCTTCAGTGTAGTCCAGGAATAAAAATCTGACATATAAGCAGGAGCTGTAAATGGATCTTCCATTATCTTCAAGTTGATAAATACGCAGCCAATTTCAGATATGATAAAACCTGCTCTCTGGAAGAGGTTTTTACTTATCTAGTCATCCCATCCATACTGGGACACACTGACTCTTACCCAGAGTGTTCTTTGGATATACACAATCCACAGAGTCAAGTTTTAAAGTAAGGTTATTAGCAGTGAAGTGCCCTCCCACTTAGTCCACTTCAAAACATACATGTATTGAAAAGTCTGGTTTCAGAACACTGGATGAGTCAACAACAGAGCAATGGAGCTGAACAAATAGTAGTCTTTTTGTCCATTTTATTTTTGGCTTAAACTGGAACAAAAAGCAAATCCTGCTTTAAAGTTCTGAGAGGTTTGTACTGGAACTGAAACTGAACCAACTGGAGTCACAATTGAACTCAAACTGGCCAAGGCAAATGTATTTCTGTGTGGGATCCAGAGGTCAGATGCTGAAGAACAAGAATGTGGTCCAAATATGAATTTATAAACTCAGTGATGTTCTGGTGATTTTGTTCTGGTCATTCTCATCTGTCTAATACCTTTCCTTTGGCCCACTTTTCTATAAATTTAATGAAATATCCTTTTGGTTTATGCAGAATTTTCACATGTGAACTATATAATAAATATTTTTAAATAATAGAAAATTTACAGGAGTTACTTTCCTCCTGCTGCACTTTCCAGGGAAGCTAACACTAACCAAAATTACCCTACCCATAAAGATTTTACTTTATACTCTCTGTCAAACTAGAGATAACATTATGGAATCTGACTCAGAAAACAAGAACATTTACAAGTGGATTCTGCCCCTTTTGAGCCTTTGCAGCACAAGGTATCATTCAGGGAAGCTTGGATTGAAAGAAAACCAAACTTATGGAAGCAGCCTACAGTCAGCTGAAAAAGCCCTGCACAGACTTCCCTTGAACCTTCCAGGGAAGGAGTGGAAAAGTGGGGGAAGAGTGAGAAGAATCACACCAAGTGTTCCAGGACAATTTAAGCTGGTTTGAGGCCTGATTTCTATCCTGGAATACTTGTTTCATGCTGTAATTTAGCCAGATACTTTGTCGGAACAAGAAGCAGAACCCGAAATCCAAAAATTCTATATAATCTTTTATGCTGGCAGATCCATTATTGCATTCTTCCAATAAAGTATTTAGGAAAATTCAATTTTGCATTGTAAAAAAGCTTTATTTTTTGTCACTCCTTATAATATGGGCTTGTTTATCAACATCATTCCTCCTGGACTGCCTCTGTAGGGATATAATGTATTCTGATTGCATAGTGCCTATTCATCTATACTGCTGTTGAGTCAGTTGCAGACATATTTGAACATTTGGTAGTTTAACCTTGAAATAAATGGTAGAGGTATTTCTTTTCACCACACCCATATGTGCTCCTGACTAATCATTTTTTTACTTCCATTCCCTTGTCATTATTACAATTTCATTTTTACGGCAGAAAATCAACTTCTTTAAAATATTTTCTGTAATATTATCCATAAATAAATGATCCCACCATCATGCTTAATATGCATTCACTTTTTGGGGGTGTTTGTAGGGTTTGTGGGTGTGAATGTATGTTCTTTCTGAAATTTGAGATGAAATTTCAGCTGAAAATCTGTGCTTTGTTTCCAGGCAGGAATGCAGCTGCCTATTTCCTCAGGGAAAGAGGGAGGCTAACAGCTGGCCCTGCTGGAGAAAAAGCAAAACAGATATTTGGCTTCAACAGCATCAGGATTTTGCCCTCCTTATGCTGGAGACTTAAAAGTTATGAAGGACTGAGCAAACGGCATTTCACAAGGCACACTGCACGCTGGGTTACACAAGTCTGTGTTACTCATCAGCAATTACCTACACCTGCCAGGAACTAGGTGCCATCTTTAGGAACAACACCCAGTATGAACTACTAGGAACTACAACTAGCACAAACATTTTTAAAAACATTCAGGAGCACATCATAATTATCCTTAACATCCCTTCTTCTCACATGGATGCAGTGGTACCTCAGGTAACACAACCCTGTACTGACAGAACTCAGGAAAGAGGCAGAACTCAAAAAGTAGTTTTCAGGTGCCACCTGAGCAATGGGTAATTATTCCCTGGCACATGCCTGTGTAACCCTTGAAAGCTGAAATATGTGGGGGTTAAAGGGTGCAGCTTCATAAAGCCATTGTGGCTGGAAGCTGGGCCACTCTGAACCAGAAAGTGTGAGCCCTTGTCAGCAGTGAAGAGGTGCCCTAAGGAGATGTGCATAAGGAAATGACTGAACATGAAATGAAACAGTTACAGGGTCAGCAAGGCAGCACTTCTCCTTATTATAACATAACCTTATTGTTACATATCTTTATTGTTAATTTACATATTCCTACACAGAAATCTTTCTGGACGTAGCTTAGTAGGCTGTAAATTATAACTTTTTATATCTATAATAAATATACATTGCTGATATCTTTCCTTATCTTTCCTATCTTTTTTTTTTCCTTTTTTTTTTTTTTTTTTTTTTTTTTTTTTTTTTTTTGTTTATAAACTCTTGTATGAAAAGAGTTACCAAGGAATCTGAAAGAAGCTTGTATATCAGGTCAACTGTCAAGAAGTCTTGTTATGATGATGATATATACCATGCAGATTGTTTACATTTTTCTCTGGAAGATTAGGTATTTGGCAGTAATTCAATGCAGTATAGTAGACCCATAAAACTGAAAAGTTGGAGGGTCCATGGTTGCTAAAAATGGAAACTCATTAAATGTATTTAATAATGGTAATAAAAGTTTTTATGTATTACAGTCTATAAAAATAATAGTCATAATTAACCAATAATGAAATATTCAGGAAAAAAGAGTTCAATCAAATTATAGAAGAAATGTTAATTTTCTTTATAATTCTGTTTTTACTGCAAAAGAATTAAGCTTGTTCTGACAAGATTGGTTTAATTTACATTCCTTGTTTATCATAATATTTCTTCAAATGTGCTCCAAAATTTTTAGACTTATTAGTGTTGATCTCCAGGATCATGACTAAAATTGATTAAATTAGGTTTTTAAGGCACCTAATTATAGTAAATTATATATATATCATTTTTATTTATGAAAGATTAATTAACTAGAATGGAATACATTATTTTGCAAAGGGACATAATCACGTCAAATGTTCCAATTTCTCAAACTTAGATTGTCTCTGCCCCAGTATCATCTCTTTTATTAGTGTTCCCTGCAGGTGTCACTGAATGTTTCAGTGTAGCTTTGTATTCTGACACTGATTTTCCCAGAGTGCTTTTCTCATTGGTAAATTTAGCAGACAGCAAGGTGGTCACCTTGCAGGTTGGGTTGATTGCTTTAATTCTAAATGATAAACTGTTTTTAGATTTCTGATAGTTTCTGACATCTCATATTGTTCCAAAATGATTGCTTGCTGAGTTCTCAAAATTTTCCAAATAAAAATTTTAGACTTAAAAAGTAGATATGGAACAGCACTATCTCAGGAGAAGAAGCATTTACTAGTATAAGCAGGATGGCTTTGAGGTAAAGTAATAAAATTATGAAGTGCCCTACATAATTTATAAAGAAGACAATAATATAAGACAATAAAATAACTTGTAATAATTTGCAATAACTCTTCCTTAGAAGCTCTGTAAAAAATTATGGGAAAAAAAATCTGAGTATTTAGGAAATTAATAGAAAGCAAAAATTTTCCTGCCTACCTTACAAAATAGATCAAAGGCAGTAATGAGCATAAAATCTGGACAGTTGCCTGTGAGGAGTCAAATATTTTAATGATGCTTGACAAACAATAGGACCTGAATACTATTATATTTAATAAAAAAAATTCTTAAGATTTGGAAGACAAAGAGATGTATTCTGAGCATACAGAAATACCATTTATTGCTGTAGTAAGCCATCTAAAAAACATCAAGGAAGATAAACAGGAGATCAGATGAGATGATGGGTAAAGAATTTTTCTAACAATACCATCTACTTCTGGTTCCGTTCCCAGGTATCTGTGAAATTCTCATTAGCATATGCTAATGAGCATTTCTTGTCAGCCCTCAGTAAATGTCATGGTTTAGGATATATTTGTTTATTTCTTTGTTTACCTCAAAATTGCTCTTACAGGGCCTTCAAATACAGTCAAAAGTTGATATTGCAAATCCTCCTGCTTCTTGCTCCCTGTTCCAATGTTTTAGCTCGGTTCCAGTGAGTCTTTCACCTGCTCAGTTTTCAAAGCACTACCTAGGGTACAAAACCTGTTTTTCACCAGTTTCACATTTCCCATCTGCCACGGAAGACTGTGCTTCCCAAAAGCAGTGATCCATTTTCTCCTCTGCCACCTTCATAATGCATTTTTATTTTCTTTATTGCAAGGGCAGCAAGGATCGCTGTACTCTTAGTAGGCTAGAGAAAGCTTACAAGAAAATTAGTGTTTTAAAGGTGTTGTCTTAGTGTCTGAAAACTGGCAAGAGGGAAAGACAGTGGAATAGATATCTGGGACATGAGAGCCCAATATGTCATATGCAGAGAGGCTTTGATATGGGTAATAAATGGATTAACAAGAATCCTCAGACGAATCCTCAGACAATTCAGGCAGAGATTTCAAAGGTATCCCTCAACCTCCTCCTCTAATGCTCAAACACAAACTAAACCATCTTCTTGTTCCTCAGCAGCTCGTCTGCAGACAGGTGTCATTGGACAGAACCTTACCAGATCTAGGTGGTAAAATTGTGTTACAAGGCCCCGTTATTCTACCCTCCAGACAAACAGCAAATGCATGGGTACAGTCTGCTCATTTCTACATTTTTGAGGGACCCAGCTGGCAGCATAATGTAGCTCCTTTGCTCAGAGCAAGACGTGAATCAAAATTTCAGATGTAGGTCTATAAAGTGCCTGGCTTCATGTTCCCAAAGCAGGAAGTGATTCCTGTCCTAGTTTTGCTTAGAGGGTTTAGTGATCATGCTGCATCCCTGTTACACAGAGGTAAAATATATACGGTGCTCCAGTAGGAAAACAAAGCCAAATTTACTCTGCCACTAAAACAGAGCTCTCAGACCTTAAGAGATTGAAGAGGACAAGGCCTGGCATACCCTCAGCAATTAAAAGAGGTGCAGGGGATGTGCTGCAGCTCTGCTCCTGCGAGAGGCCAGACCTCCTCACCACAGTGCAGCAGCATGTGTTCTGGTCTGCAAAGGCCAAAATAAGAAGCTCAGCTATTTAATTATTCCTGGCACTTACTATTTAGACATTTTATAAATATATATTTATATAAACGTACTAGCATCCAAATTAAATCCAGAATAAAAGTTTACTGCAAGAGCATCTTATTAGTGTAAATCTATGCAAAAGTATAACTTTACATAAATTCAATATAGTTATACTTACATAAATGCCTTCAATACTTGTATTTTTAAAAAGTAAATTTAACTATGCAAATATATATATACTCATCTTGAAATGACTGAAATTTCAGAACTTTGTTTTCTACATAATTTAAAAACAATAATCCATAGGACACTCACTTAATGAATGGTATTTGAGGTATTTCTCTGAATTAAAAGTAGGCATGACAGAACTATTTCATGTCAGGTTTGTTCATTTAAGGATACAGAATTAAAACTAAAATATATCCCATTTCAGACAGTTTGATTTGCTGTCTTTAATGTCTTTTGTGCTTGGTATTAACATTAGTGGAGTAAAAAGGAATATTTCAAGATTATTTTTTTCACAACAGAAAATTCAGACACTGTTTCTTTACAATTTAAACATAAAACTTTATTTCAAAATTGGGAATTGCTATATTTTAAAATAAATATTAAAAAATACAAATAATAGGTCTTTGGTTTATTTATTTTTCTGAAGGACTACACAGCCTGTTTCGTAATATTTCAAGTGGAAGGGAAGTGTAGACTTCCATGAAATTTAGTGTTCCACTGAAGTACAGGAAACAGCAGTCACAAAATACTGCCTGGAAAAAAAATTAAATTCCCTTGTGACAAATGGCACTGCTTGAGGAGAAGCCCTGTATTGGTTTAAAACCTGACAGAAAAATACCACAAATTTCCTCCAAGGAGAGTGATTCTGTTTAACAACTTGCCCTTCGCAACTTTTGTATCTCTGATGGCAGCTGCATCTTCTTTCACTTACTGGAATATGCCCAATATTACAGGAGAAGTATATGCACTACAGGGAACTGCTGGCTTTATGCATAGCAATCAAAATAAAACAGTTTTCAAAAGGCTTTTCATTTGTTATTTTTAACTTCTCCTAGGATCTTTAGCATCAATGTGTCACAGAAAAGTCACTTTCCGTTTATCTGGGAGTCTGTGTGACCTTCTGTGGACTTCCTAGGGAGGGAACCACTGTCACTTGGCCACTCTGGCCAACATGGGTGACCTGTAGGTGACCACTGATCAAGTCCACACACCTGCCCTGTAACCCCCAGAGCTGGTGATGCTCAGCTACAGAAAGCTGCATTCTCTCACCTCCTCTCCCCAGGTAATCTCAGATTTCCAGATTACATACCTTATTTACATATTTTTTGTAGCTAATAGTCCTCTCTTCTAATTTCCTATGGAAATCATGCAAATGTAGATGTCATCTTATAATGTAGATGTTGTAATTGTGTTTCCCTGTGGACACGTAAATCTTTCAGTTGGAAGTATCAGCTTCCATCCATCATGCTGAGGAGATAAGTAATCATACCCATAATAAAGGAGAAGATTCACAAGTGCTTTGGCCCAGCCTGAGCACTAAGCCAGATGGACCATAATGTTGTAGGGATTACAGAAGATATCAACTGCAAGGAGTGTTCTTTGCATGCGCTCTGAGAAGGCAATAGGAAAAGAGAGGGGCTGTAGTAGGTTGACCCTGGCTGGATTTCTGTCACCCACCAAAGCCTCTCAATCGCTCCCTTCCACAGATGGACAGGGGAGAAAAAATATAAAGTGTTCATGGGTTGAGATAAAGACTAGGAGAAATCACTCATCAAATGCCATCAAGGGTAAAAACAGGCCAGAATTAGAGATATTAATTGAATTTTTTACTAAAAAATCAGAGAAGGATAATGAGAAGTAAAATAAGACTTTAAAAACACTTTTCCCCCACCCCTCCCTTCTTCCCAGTGCCTCCCTCAGCAGTGCAAGGAGACAGAGAATGGGGTTTATGGCCAGTTCCTCACAGGTTGTTCCTGCCACTGTTCAAGGAGAGGAGTCCTTTCCCTGATCAGCCTGGGGTTCCTTCCATAGCAGACAGTTCTCCATTAACTTCTTCAGCATGAGTCCATCTCACAGGAATAGTTCTCCACAGACTGCTGCAATGTGGGTCACTCTTCCACAGGGTCAGTCCGCAAAGGACAGATTGCTCCTGCGTGGGTCCCCCACAGGGTCACAAATCCTACTAGGAAACCTGCCAGGAGCCTGTTCCAGCATGGGACTCCAATGAGTTCCCAGCCTCCCCTCAGACACCCACCTGCTCCAGCATGGGCTCCTCCAGGGGCTGCAGGTGGATCTCTGCATTCCCCTGCCCTCCATGGGCTGCAGGGCCACAGCTGCCTCAGCATGGGCTGCACCTTGTGCTGCAGAGGAATCTCAGTTCTGGTGCCTGGAGCACCTCCTGCCCCTCCTTCTCCACTGACCTTGGTGTCTGCACAGTTGTTCCTCTCACACGCTCTCACTCTTTTCTTCTCTGGCCACAATTATATCTGCAAAATAACTTTTTTTCTTTTTTAAAATATGTTATCACAGAGGTGTTCCCACCATTCCTGATGGGCTCAGCCTTGGCCAGCAGTGGGTCCATCCTGGAGCTGGCTGGCATTGCTGGACATGGAGGAAGCTTCTAGCAGCTTCTCACAGAAGCCACCCCTGTAGCCCCCCCATTACCAAATCTGGCCATGCAAAAACACTACAGGGACAAAGACTGCCTTCCCTTTCTCATGAAACAATAGAGGATTTAGACAATTTAGAGAAAATTAAAGGAACTTTAATTTTCCTTTTCCTTGGTATAGCCTCAAAATCAGAGCCGAGAGAGGGAAATAGTCTCTGTGATCAATGAGTACATGACATGTTGGCTTTTCCAGAACAGATTTAGTAAAGCATTAATCTAACCAAGTCACAGCAGGTTTGGTTCTGTTCGGTTTTCCCCACATGTGCCAGGAGACATTCCAGGCTCCAGAGCTAG
>VXAX01000292.1:121178-138188 GCA_013399835.1 Leptocoma aspasia
TTTTTTTTTTTTGGCAATATAACATCAGCATAACTTCAGCTCCTGGAGAGAGGATTGTACTGAAACTGAGAAATATTTCAGTTTTCAAGTCGATTACTTGAACATTACTGAGACATAAATGCCTGCAATTTAAGCTGTGAATAATGAGACTACTGCCTATAGAAAAAGACTTGAAAAGGGCTGAGATATAGAACGTTTGTATGTGGCATAAAAAGAATTTATACTTAGTAATTGAGAAGGAGTCTGATATATTCTGCTGACATATTTGCATTTGATACCCAGATAGGGGCAGACTGATTTTCTTAATGCAAAAAATCTTGAGCTTTAGTCCTTTCAGTCCAAGATTTATAACGTGGGCACAAAGTGACTCTCTCTGGTCTTTGAGTCTTCAAGAACAGTCAGCAGCAAAAATGGCACAACAGTGTAACAGTGACAAATATCACAGAATGATCTGTTCCCACAATATATCTGAGAACGTGGATGGATTCATGAGCAAGGGGCGTGAAAGTAGAAGAGAAAGAGGCATACATCAGATTATTACACAATCATGCAGCTCTCTGCTAGCTGGTGTAAGAAGTGCACTGAAGTTAGATATCTATGGAATTTAGATTTCACTAACAATTTTTTTTTTTTTAGAAATCAGCTACGTATTTAAATAGGAAAGAGTACAGTCAGATGGACTTTGAAGAATCAGTATAAAGGTGGTTATTATTGTTTAAGTGTTCATGGGCCCTCTTATCACCACAGATTTTAAACTGAACAATTTCTCTTACTCTGTGACTTTGAGGAGCCTCTTCCAAGTTGAGAATGCCTGGGAGAGGTAAAATTAAGGTAATGTATTGGCTAATGAAAAGTTATTAACCAGGAGAGAATATCCAATGGAAAATACTTTCCAAGTGTGTCCAAATATTTCACCTGCCATTAGTGAAAGAAAAGTCCAATGGTAAAGCTGTATAACATACAGAAATTTTGTATACAGAATTCTGGAAATTCTATTCCATACAGAATTTCAAAGTTTCCTTTGTTTTGATTGTAAACCAAACACAATTTTTTTTACACAATCTGCAGAGGAGCTCAGTTAGGGGAGGAGGGGAAGAATGCTGTCTGTCAACCAAACCTACATCTTGCTACTTTATACTGATGCTCATCAAAGCCAAATGTAAAATTAAAAACAAAGCGAGATAAGCAATTTAAAAAAATATATATCTCATTTCAGTGCCTTTAAGAAGGATATTTGACTATGAAAATGAATAGATTTCCTTTCAAATAAAATTGCTATCAAATGCACACAATTTTTGAAGTTTTAATATTGATAGAATCACACATTCTCAGAAGATTTAGGTCTTCTGACAGAGAAGCTGCATCCACAGAAAGGTAGCCACTAGGGCCCACATATTAGGAAAAAAACCAAAAGCCTCAGTTGAACCACACACCTGTGCTGCCTATAGAAATAGAAGCTGGATTGCTGAATGGGCCCCCTGGAGACATTGGACTGTGTAGCCCTGAAAAACACAGTTGATATATATCATAGTTTTGAATATATTCTCCCTCTCTAGAGGCACAGTATGATTTACATAGTGCTCCAAATTAGTTGTTTGAAAAAAAAAAAAAGCATAAAGCTTATTTGGAATTCTTTTCGGACACTTTTAGTCACTTGGAATGAAATCCTAGTTATGCTGATTTTGCAGTGAGGCTCGATGGTGATTTTTAAGTACTCATGATTTCTTTCACCCCTTAGTGTCTATTTCAGCATTGCAAACTTGCATTTAGCCTTCTTAGTCATTCAGATTCTCCCCTACCAACAAGAAGAGAATGATTTAATATTGTGAGGATAAGAGTGGAGATCCTAGAGCGTTATATATCTTTTTTTCCTTTGATTATGTGCTCTCATTTTCTTGTGATTTTATCCCTTTGTCCTCTTCTATTTGATTTTCTTGCTGAGCATCCATTGTAATAAAGTGTCATGTTCAATGAAGTTGCAGTGAGCAATTTAAATAATAGCAGGTGTAGATGTGTAGGAATTTTGATTGTAATGCACTGCTGTGAAGAGCTCATGCATTTATAGTGCAGTATATTTCTGAAACCATTATGGCAATAAGCCAATCAACTCTAATGTGCCAGGGGCAGTGCTGCAAATGTATAGAGCTGATGGAATTCATTTCAGTCACTTATTCTTGAGGTAAGATTAGAGGAAATTTTGATCAGTTCATGCATCTCCAATTTGGCCTGCAGCTTTGAGCTCTGGCTGCAGCAGAGCTCTCAAGCTGAGCACAGATGGGGCTGGATAGTATCTGGGTGAGAAGCTTTCAAAAAAATCAAAATGCTGCAGTGTGTAGGTGTTGGTAACTCACTAGGCAGCATGCTTCCCTCGGGTCTGCTCCTTAAATTCCTGCCTTCCACCATGTTGGAAAATGCCAGCTTGTTAGAGGTATTTCCTTTGAAGATAAGAGTTAAGATCAAGTTCTTTATCAGTTGAAAATCCTATTGTATGTTTTCCACTACTACCCTTGATATTATGTCTAGCTTCCAGCTCTAGCAATTCCATTACATTCTGTCTGCTTTTTCCCATTTCATTTTCAAAAGGAGCAAGGTTAGGACTGCTGTCAATATAAAACAGCTATGACTATATTTTGCAGAGAATTAGCTGAGGCTATTTGTGTAAGAAGAAAAGAGGGGTTGTTCTGGGTACTAGTCACAACCTACTGCAAAAGCTCACTTTCATACATACCTGTTGAGAAAATTTAGGACAGTTACTTTGATAGTATAATCTCTATAATGTCTATAATCTCTTCAAGTTATCCCTTATGTTGCAGTTCAAGTCAAGCCTTAGTTTTCAAGCTACACCTTCAGTTGTGCTAGAGGAATTCGGTTAAAAGTTCAAGCACTGCAGCTGGGAACAATTTCAGCATGTTATGCAGGTAAATATAACATGACTTACAACTTATGTACTCCATGAAGCACTTGCTCACCCACTGGACACATTGTTGAACAAGAATTTATATGGAATGGTCTGGGGCAAAGTAGAAAAGGCCATTTTTTTCAGGTGTTTAACAGCATTTCTTACCCGTTTGTTTTAAAACTGTTTTGCAGTCCAGGGTAGGTGTCTCTCAGATCCACTTCTAACACATTTGCCATTTAGGAAACTCTGTTAGGCTCTTCAAACATGAAGGAGGTTTTTACTGAGTTCTCTCATACCACAACTCTGTGAGGAAGCTGGGGAGTGATCTGGTGCTCAGAAGCTCTGCTGAAATACCTCTGGAGACAGGGTGGGCGAAGTGGCACCACGGCTGTGTGAAATGTCAGTCATGCCATGGGCCAAGTTCTGCTCAAGTTGCTTCTCCAGCCTGTAGAAAAGTCAGTGAAGTTGCATGAATGTACAGCAATTGAGAGCCTCACCTTAGCCTGAATTTGCTAAGCTAATGACATTGCTTTGCAATGACGCAATGGATCATTGACTTTTTTCTGCTTCACTCTGTTTACAGGTTAAATGTGTTGGTCAAGGTATAGTAGAGGGAGTATAGGTGACACTGTGAAGTTACATGCAGGAACATTACTTTTATAAAGTGCTTAGGAATCAAAATGCAGCCATTGACACGCCATCATCACATCTCAGTAACCCGCCCCCAAAACTAACAAATGTAGACAAGATGATAACTGATGTAATTTTGGTGAAAATATCTGTGATCTACTAAAATTTAATCAAGAGATGTTATCATCCTGAACTTCTTCAAAGAAATACAGAAAAAATATTTTCTGTAGTGGTGGAAGTGCATTTTCAAAGATGGGAGATAAAGCGGCCTAACATGCGAATAATGTCTGCAGTAGAATGGCCCTACCTATCATATATTACTAAAAAATTAGCACATGGAATATCTCAGAAGGCAGAAGCTTAAGATCTCTTTTACTCACTTACAGCTGAGAGATTTTCTCAGTCTTACTGAACTTTTGGTCCCTGTAGTTACAAGACAAAATGAAGGTGTTAAGTTATCTGAGAAAAGCTCACCTGCACACCCAGGGTGAGGTGAGGGCCCAGAGAGACAATGGAGCAGAGATACCCCAAATAACACCCTGTCCAGCCAGTTCCAAGCCCACCCCTGCAGCCATAAACCCCGAGGAGCACAGAGGGACAACATCAGGCAGGGGGAAAATCCCAATTCAAGACTCAGAGGGAAGGGAATCCTGTCTGGGCCTTGTCCAGGGCTGCCCCAGCAGAGCCTCAGTCCCAGTGTCCAGGTGTGAAAACTGTCACCATGAGTCACTGGGGGCAGCTGCCTGAGTCACCTTTTGGACTAAGGATGGCTCCTGTCTAGGGGTGGGACACATCATGGGATGCAGGGGAAGAACATTTTAGGATTGCACAGGATTTCTACAGGATTCTTAAGGGAGGACTCAAAGATGAGAAAAAGGAAAGGATTTGTGGAGTTTGAGGGGGAAGAAGGGAGCAGAAGGGTCCATTAACACATAAGCAAGGTCTGGTCAGTGCAATTGTCTGTCCCTATCTTGCACTTGATCATCACAGTCTGCCTTTCAACTTATTAAAGTCCACCGCCAAGTGCTTTCCAGCATGGCACTTTTCAGGCTGTGTGTGTCCCTGTCTGCCTGCTGTGAGTCTGTGGTGCCAGCAGCTGGAGTGGGGCTGCATCCCTGGGAGCTCACGTGTGCAGGTGCCCTCAGCTGGGGAGACTGAGCAGCCTTGCTGCTGGCTGGATCCACCCAGTGTGTGTGTGTTCCTGGACTCCCAGGGATGTTCTGCTGTCCTGCCCAGCCAGACAGGGGAGCAGGACAGGCCTGCCTGTGCTGTGGGAATGCCCTGGGTGTCTGTCAATGACCTGCACTGCCAGACATCCCTACGTGTGCCCTGTGCCTGCTAGCTATAATTTTTCAGCTGGTTATCAGTTGGATCTGGGGACACAGAGTGGCAGCAGCCCTGTCCTCCTCAAGCTGTCAGGTCCAGCATGATACACTTTATCATTATATATTTGGAATTTCCAGTTCCAAATACCTCCAGCAGAATGACCACCAGTTTTAACAAGTCTGAGCAGGTCTGCTGCTTAGCTGCCTGAACACAGTTTTTTCCTTTGACAGGACAGATTTATTTCACTTGTCAGAAGAAATGTCTATCCTGAGAGTCCACTGGTCACCGTGATAGCCGTGAGATTCTCACTTGGAGCTGGCAGCCACAGCGTGCAGATTTAAAAATCCCTGTTAAACTATTCAAATACATGAATACATCTTAATGTACCCTGCCACTTAAGTGTTAGCTCATGAAATGTCAGACAGCTGAGTTACAAATGGAAGAAGGTTCTTCAAGTTACAAAGCATAATTTTCAAAACTCCGTGTCTAAGAAGTGATTGTTCTTCTAAATTAATAGCTAGGCACATTAATGAGGGCTTGCTTAGGTACACAAAATTTATGTGAATGCATGTGCCTGTGATAGTACTGGAAAGTGTTCAACAGGAATCATACTAACATTCATATGCAAAATATTTTGAGGGAGAAAAGTATTAAAACTAATAAAAAAATAATCAGTAGAGATTTAAAAAATCAGATTTTAAGGAAAACTGCAAGATGTCATAGAACAAAATAGATAAAAATACTGACTTTCATGAAGCAGCACTGTAAGTTACAGATGATTTATATTCATTCTGCAGATTACTGAAAGAAAAAAGATAGATGTTTAAAAACCTTAATTGGCTATTCCAGTCTCGAGAGAGAGAAAAAATAAGCCTGTTATTGAAAAGTACATGAGCAAGAAAGAAAGCTTTTGATAATGTCAGCATGGATCCCAATCATTCTTTCACAGGCTTAAGGTGAATATTGATTAGTGTAATTTCCTTGCCTCTTGGACTGTGCTTTTTTTTCACATTTCTCTAAGGTAGTTTCAAAACAGTCTTCAGTTGGGGTTTTTTCTTCTCATTTCTTAGTATGCATATGAACAGCATCTGCTTTCTTCCCCAGCAATAGCAATGATATGTTTCTACTGCCTCACTTCTAACCAGTTTAATGTGCTGAAAAGCACAGTGTTGCACGATAACAGCAATTCTGCAGAGCAAAATGTTGATGAAAATGGCAGGCTGCTGTTAGAGGCAATCATGGGGTTATGGGAAGCCCAGATTTTCTGTGAAAGGAGTTGGTGAGGGTCTCTGGGAAAATATGGAGCAGCAACATCTGTGTTTCACTAAGCTTTCATGAGGGAAAATGTTCTGGATCTATGTTATTACAGGTTTTTGATGAAACTGAGATGGCACCATTGAATGCATCCAAGATTAGAAATGTTAACATTTCCTTCACCACACTTGGGAGCTGCTTTTGACAGAGTATGGCATAGCAGACACAGGGAGACCTGCTGTGTAGCAGATTTTGCCAGGCTCTACAGCAGCCATCATATGCTCCTTTAGTCTTTCTGCCTTCTTTCTATTTTATTTCACTTTTCCTCTTCTCCAGCAAAATTCCTGATGTAGAAAAGCCTGTGTTGTTTGTGAAGTAAAAGGTCTGCAGAAATGATAGTGTTTCACTTTTGATGTAAAGCACTCTTCCTGTTGCAAACAAAATTAGCTGTTTTCCTTTCATATTCTCTGCATACTAATTCCAGAGGAACCGCTGTGTTACACATGCACTTGGTTCCTTTTCCCTTCGTTGTTTAAGACAATTTAAATAAGTAAATTAAAATCCACCATAAAGTGCAACCTATTTGTCTCAACAAAACAAAATAATGGTCATTGAGACAGTGGCATATGCTAATGATGCAATGAATTGCATTTCATAGATTCAGAGCAATTAGGCACTGAAAACTACCCATCCACCAAGCTCATCCACCCACACTGACAGTTTAAGAACAGTCCCACTAGGGAATTTCTAAGTGTTTTGAACAGTCTTATTTTTAAATTTCACAAGTGTCAAGACCACCTTGAAAAAACGAAGTCCAAGAGATATTTCAAATATAACTGCATATAACATCAAATACTACAACCATGAGGTTGGAAAAGTATAAATGCAATCTATGCAGAATGTTTAGAACTGAAGCTAGAAAATATGTTTTAACTGTGATTATTGACTATCATAAAGTGCTAGAGTGATATAAAATAACTATTTATAAAAATGCCTACAAAGGGTTCATTGTGCTATTTAAAAATTGATTACAAGATAGTGTAAATGGATCATAGAGGACTATAATTGTTAATTTGTTGTTTTGAGTTTTTTTCCTATTCCAGTAGAAAATCTGTGACTTGCAGTTCAGGAAAGATGTTGACCAAATGGGTGTGTAGAGGAGGTTCTAGGGAACATGGGTGATTGAAAGAATCCTGGCAAGAAGCTTTCCACAAAATGTGAGATTAACAACCTTCAAATATGCAAGGGTCTTCTGCCACAAAGTCTGTTCATGTGGCTGGTGAATAAGTTAAGAAAAAGGGAGATTATGCTGCAATATAGAGGGGCCAGCTCAGATGCCTGGAAAACTTTAGAACTTTAAGGGTGGTGACACAAAAATAGACTGAACAGATGTGTCATAGAGTCCCCATCACTAAAATGTTTAAAGACAAATTAGACAAGCTCTTGCCATGTATGACATGGTGTACAATTCATCCTGTCAGGACAGGAGGATGGATTAGATGATCCCATGAAATCCCTTCCAGCCATATGACTATGTAGAAGAACAGAATGTATACTCACTGTAATTAATAGGCTGTTTCAGCTTTACTGCTTCACTACATATTTTTTTCGTGTCACCTTTACTGTTCTGTGATAAAATAACTGATGGAAAAAGGGGTTCTTTGCTGAATTACTTCTATGGTTTGTATTAAGGAAACATTGAGACCATAGCAACTCCAAGAATACTGGACTCTTCAGGAGCCAGGCAAAACTAAATAAGCAGTGCCTCCCTCATGCTATCAGTAATTGCTTTACACTTACAAGGGCTCTGTGTTTGTCCCATAAACAAGGTAGAAAATACCTTCAAATATTTGTCCCAACATGCAAGATAGTGACAAGGAGGGAAAGACATGGATAACAGAAACATTACTTGCTCAGTACTGAGAAAAGGACTGGTCTGCAACTTCCCTGAAGCACCTGGAGTAAGCAGGGCAAGATGCCATGTGTGGGGTTGTCCAGAACAACTTAACTGGAAGGAGCCACAACTTTCTTTCAGCCCACATATCTGATGTACTTCCTGTAAAAATCAAAGCACTGTGAGGGAGGGAAGGAAGAGAGAGGAAACTGCAGGCATCATACTGTAGTTTCACCCCAGAGCAGAGCTGGGCTGTAGCTTGGGTGTGCTTCTGGTTACAGAAGAACACACTTGTAATTGAGCTGGAATCTTAAAGTCTAGGCCCTTTCTGAGCACAATTTCTAGACAGAATAACTAGTTCCAGCTGATGGCCATTAAGTGTCAGAGTTCAACTGTATGATGCACCTGCCTTAATTCAAAGTGTTAACTAGGCTGTGATAATTTGACCACAGCAAATGTCAGTGAAAGTTTTCTGTTCACAACTCAAAATCTCAGAAATTATAGAAAGGACCTGTTGAAAATCAGTTTAAAGTTGATAACTTCTTGAGTTTTGGGACTTCTTTATCAGAACCCATTCAAGCCTCATTCTTACTTCCCTCATTTCTGCATTTCTCAGAGTAGTGTGTCTGGAAATCAGCTAGAAATAACTTATAAATTACAGGTCCTTATAGGCCAATGTTATCTCAGCCATTTGATCTTGTTTGGGAACAGCTGAAGTTCCCAGCTCAGATGAGCTCAGATCCCACCCGCTGAACCCACCCCACTGAACAAAAAACAGGATTTTGTTCTCTTTACCTTGTTTGAGAGTCAGTTGATGGAGAAGCAGGATTTCCACCTAATTACTCTAGAATTAGAAATGCAGCACTGCTCCTCAGCTTTCTGCAAAATCTTAAAGACCTCCTCCAGCTCTGGTTCTTCAGGACACCAAAGTGTACTTGACAAGCAGTAATATATTAAATATCTGCTGCTGGCTAAGTTGCAACATTTTAAAGACAGAGTCACATCTATTCCTATATCTCCCTGATCTGGTAAAGATAGCATGGGAAAAGGAAAAAAATTAAAAATTAAGCCCCCTATAATAACAACGATAAAACCCCCTCATCCCAGTACTGATTTTTTTGGTCATTTGATCAGTCAACCCTATGTGCTCATTCCAGTTTCAAAGAGACAAAATAAACTGGATTGTCTCTTTCTTTGAAAAACTGATTCATTTTCTTCAGCTAGTTCTTACTTAGAGATGGCAGATATTAGCTGTGTACTTAAAACTTGGAACTGCAGGCCTGCTCCTAGGGTAAATTGTAGTAGTTGCATGTACAAAAGGTTTTTTTCTAAATACTTTTTCTCGACTTTTAAAGGCTTTGCTGACTTTTTTGCTATTTCTATTAACCCAGCCACACTAGAAGAAGAGGATATGAATTGTCCTGCTACATTTTGCAATGTGTGTGTGTATGGGTATGTGCATATGTGAGAAGCTTCATTATGGTCTCAGCTGGGAGAAGATGGCTGATGGTTTCCCAGAAGTGAGGGTGACTCCAAAGTTTCCCTTTACCAAACGATAGTGATTAGCAGTTCAATGTATAACTTGAACCAAGCCTTACTCTGCAAAGTACAAATCCATGATGCCACCCTACAGTAGGGATGCTGGGATCAAAAGGAACCTGGAGACCTTTGTGTCTCTCCATCCTCTCCAGACACAGCCCAGATGCCCCAGCTAGACTGGATGTTAAATTTTCAGACAGCTCAGTTTCAGCAAGGTGAAATTCATCCCATGTGACAAAACAGTGAGTGCTTCTATACAGTTAAAGAACAGGTTCTTTTTTTCTGAACCTGAAATGAGTATAATTTCCCTTATACAAAATAAGTCAATAACATAACTACACGCAGAAGAAAAGGGTCTGTGTGTCATGTATGCTTGCATAACACTTGTGTGGTTATTTACCTTCATCTAGGCATGTTGTGAATATGCAAATGAAGCTGGACCAATTTAATTACTGACACAAGCAGTGAAATGACTTCCCATTCTTATCAACAATGTGATTTATACCAACAACATGAATGATTTGTGGATTTGCATAGAGCTAATAAGTTATAGCCCTGTGACCTTACAGAGCTTTTAGATTTAGGAATATTTTTGTCAAAGTTCTTCTGACAGTCTCTGTTTGTCTCAGCTATTGAATTTTACTCATGTACTTTTAGATTTAAAATACTACACTTCCATAATTTAAAATAAATATTAGGAGTCTGTCCTAAGACAATATGTGTGTTCAAATCTCAAGCTGCATCTTGAAATTTCAACATTTTTTTATATAATAGTTGCTTACACTGTTGTTTTAATCAGTGAAAAACTGATATATTGCAATGCCCAGAAGGTCCACTAGAGGAATAAGTTCTGTCTGAAAAGAGATGAAAGTGACTGACTACCATAACTTCAAGACAGTATATGAGGCCAATTCAAAACAAGAAAATATAAGTTGCAGAATCCCACCATTGGTAGGAAAGTTGCTACTCATTAGGCATTAGCAACGTTCACAGTCTACCCACAACAGCAAAATGCTGCAAAGTTTAAAGCAAACTATTAGAAAGATTACCAAAAAAAAGGTCCCAATTAAACTTGGAAAAGTAAGATTATAAATAAATGCTATGCTTTTCCTTATCTAAAAGAAGCACTCATACAACTGAAAATGCAGCTTGGTTTTTAAATTATCCTTTCTCAGATCTCTTCAGAGAAAAGGACATGGCAAGGCTGCTCTACCACATGGTGCTTTGTGACTAGAAGAAGGTGTCTGGACTGCTGGAGTGGCAGGCCTGACCAGGAGCAAGGGGAATCTCTGCTGAGGTGGGTGGGAATGGCTCTTTGTACAGCACTGCTTCTGCCCGAGACACTCACTGTGGGGGCTGCAGGATTAAATTGCTTGGGATGCTGCTCTTAGTCAAAATGTCTCTAACACCCTGGAGGGCTGGAAAAAAATGATGCTCCTGAGGAGATTCATGCCTGAAATGGCAGGGATAGAGAGCAAACAGAGAAAATGCTAAAATATCCTCAGAAGCCATGTTAATATCTGATCTGAAAGTACATTTAGGTACATGACAAGAAATTCTGTGCTGCTTGTGACAGTGCAGAGGTGCCAGCACAGGGCAGAGCTCCCAGCACAGCACTGCTCAGCAGCAGGCAGGGCTGGAGGCTTTTATCTCTGCAGGAGTCCCAGGCAGCTGACAAACAGAGCTGTCACACACTGCCTGAGTGTAGCGTGTGAGACTCTGGGAGGGTCTCGAGCTGCCCCCCTTCTTCTAGTAAAGGCTACACTACCAAGAAGCATCCTTTAGTGGCCACTTTCCTTTCCACCTGAGGCCTCCAATGCTTTGTCCTGTTCCTGCTGCCCAGGATATCCAGACAGATCACCCCTTGTGTCACAGCAGTGGCCACGGCCATCCGAGGCTATCAGAGTTCACCCACCCTGCACGGGACAGAAAAGGATCTAGCTCAGTACTTCTCCTACCCAGCAGAAAAACCTGCTGTAGAGCACCCAGAGCCAAAGATCCCTTTAGTTTGGTTTAATTCTGCGAGCACCGTGCGCTGTCAAAGGCTGAGGAGCTCGCTCCTCACACCTGCACAGCTGCCATTAGGGCCCTTCTGCAGCAGCAGCACCAGTGGAGAGGACAGGCCACCTGTCCCAGCAGCTCAGTGAGGGGTCCTGTGTCCTCTTCAATGTCAGCTTCTGGGGTGGGCTCTTCCCTGCTCTGCAAATTTTCTGGATTTGACCGATGAATCCTCCCACAGTGACCTTTTAGCTCAGCCTATGGCTTGTTTCGTGAGTTACAATCTCCCTCCAACTCCTTCTGCTCAGCTCCTGGCACATTTTAATGTCTTGCTTTGTCATTCCTCTTCCTCTGGCCTATGAAGAGACTTTTTTTTTTTTTGCTAGTTCTCTGCAAAAACCTTGATAAATTTGTTTTCCCATTCAGATTTCCTACTTACCATTCCCAGGTGCTTCCATTAGAATAGACAACAGCTGAATGACAAACAGTATTGCCAGTCCAAGAGAAATATGATAGAGTACAGTGCAAGGTGGATTTGCAGTGCACATTTTTCATGACAACTTCAGAAAATTGAGTAGAATATAGAATTTGTTGAGACATCAAACCTGGGGATGTAAGTAGGTACCCCTGAGTCATGAAAACTACATTATTTAATGGCACAATAGACCCAAGATGTCTCAAGGTGACTGTTCAGCTGAAAATACTGGCCTGTGACCAAGGCTCAGCTATTACAATTAATCGTTAGGAGTACTGCAAACAAGTCTCTTCTGCAACTTAGCAGAGAAGTCTGAACACTAGTGTGAGTGTTAATGAATTCAAGTTGTTTCAATCTGAGGCTGTTGGAGCTCTCTTTAGTCCTTACCCAAGAGGCATCGTCTGCCACTAACCACTATTTAAATGTTTTAGCATCATGCTTTGTGCTTTTGTGGAAAGAGGTTTCTTTTTCAGGCATCCTTGAAAGCTAATTATTGTGAGCTCATATGTTGCTTACAAAGAGGGGAACATATATACATATTTATGGTACAGAGATACCAGGTAAGTTCAAAAGCTATTGTAAATTCACAGAATATTTACACATGTACAGTATTATTCACATGTATATGTTTGTTATAGGTGTGCATATATGTGTGTGTACATATAAAAGGATCAATCTAATATAAAAACTAAGCCTGTTCCATTATGGTCTGAGCTGATCTGAAGTCTGGATTGGTAGTAAAGATCACTTACATACTTTTTCTTCTTTTGAATTTTCGGCAAGTTCCTTATGGTACACAAGCCTACAGAGTTATGTGAGCAGCAGAACACTGTTCATTTATGGACCACCATTGTTTTTTGGGATGGGGGTTGTTTCTTGCTCGGTTATTTTTCCTCGGTGACAAAGTCCATGAGGAGATCCTTAGTGCCATGGCAATACAAATCTCAGTGATATTTATGAATGAACCTGTACACCTAGGAATGTTTGGCTGCTTTTCAAACAATTTCTGATTCTCGTAAGTTCTATCTGGGTAGGTACAAGCCAACAAAAGTGCCCCTGCTCCTTATCTTAGTGTAGGAGCTGTGATTATCCTTTGCACAAGGTGGCAGCAAAAGAAAGCTCTTCAGACTCCTCCCTCTCTCCCCTGCTCACCTCCTATTAAGGAGAGTAACTCCAACTTTATTAATTGTGTTTTAAAAACCACCAGTTGCTAATGGTTAATATCTGTCTGAACAATACATGGAGTTACTGATACCTTTTACTTTGAGAACACTGTCACATGTCATTCTCCATTTCTCTACCAATATTACCCTGGGGAAAAGCTAGAAAATTGAATGCAAAGAAAGGAAAACCATGAGACAAATCTCCCTTAAATCACTGATTTTCCCTTTCTGATTTTATTTTTAAAACAGGGTATTTTTCCAATGAAAACACAATAACTCTGGGGGAAAGGATCAAGTCAAAAAAAAAAAAAATTAAGCTCAATGCTTAGTTAAGACATCGTCACATGAACTGACAAATTGTGATGGAAGTAGCAGTGGCACACCATGTTTCAGCATAACAATTTTGTTTGTCAATAGGAATAAGTAATCTGGAGAATCTGATTACTGAAGTCCCAGTTAGCAGTTATCTAGATGAAATAGTGTGGAGTCCACCCTGCTAGTTCTCCTGACCCTAATCAGCATTTGCTGTTTGCATCTTTTTGTAGGTGCTTTTTATTTGCTTGTTGTTTTGGGGAAAAGATTTATTTCACTTTCTTGGAGCCCAAACTGTGTTGAAGTGAATGTTTTACTGCAAATATTAGACTTGATGAAGCTACTTTAAGGTTCATTAAGCCTCAAAACACTCCGAATGCATTTTCCCCATATGGAAGAAAACCTTGGGCTAATATTTAATAACGTTTAATAACGTCAAAGATTTGAATCTGTTAAAGTTTATAGAAGTAGTAAGAATAGCAGTAAGATGTGCTTATTTTGAAAAACCAGGGATTACTCACCTTGAAAGTACAGCATAGTAAATATGTTCTTTATTCATAGGCATGGTAAAAGAATAGCCAGTCAACTTTAGATATGAACATTCTCTACAACCTTAAAGCTTGTTTTGATGACCATAACCTTATTCCAAAGCCACCATGTTTAATAAAAATTACTTTCAGAACTTGAAGAATACTTTATTATGGAATACAAAAATACTATCTATGTAAAAACAATAAGTTAGTTTATTTACAATACTTTACACTATCCCGCTCTGGAGCTTCCTTTGCACTGGACTTCTTTTCATTATTTCACACACCTTTATAATTTTAATTATAATTTTGCACAAAGCATTTCCAAAAGCATGTCATCCATGTTCACTGCTCCAATGATGGGCCTGAAGAATAATTCAGCAACCACATTAGCATTAATAGATCTTAACAAGGAGAGAACAACATTCAGCTTGGCAAATCTGGCTTCATCACCTCTGTGAATGAGTCTGACGTGTTCATTTAGAGCTTGTTGTGCTTCCCTCTGCAAGCCTTCAATGTACTGTGTGCACTGCAGCCCAGGTAGATCTGAAAATAAAAAGAAATTATTTTGCTTACATATTTTTTGTTTATAAACAACATTATTCTTACAGAACAACTCCTAACAGCTCGCAGACTGTCATTATCACTTAAAGAAAGAAGCGAATTAAATTGCTAGAGGACTTCCTGTATGCAAGGTCAACATGCCAAATTTTATTGGGCAGGTCAAATTCTTATCATATTCGTGTTCTGGATATTTAATACTCTTCTTCACAAACCTGAAACATGATGTTTGTCAACATTCACTTAGGTGTTAAACAAATTAGTTAATAAAAACTTTGATTGTAGAATGCTCTCCAAAACACCATTACAGTGGGGAAGACAACAAAAATAACTTTTTCAGTTTTTCACTTCTACAAAAATGCATTGTTTACATTTAAGGCTTCTTTTGACACCTGTTTCTACTCCAGTTTATAAGAGGCAAGAAGCACTGACTAACATGTGACAGGAAGTTTCCCAGTGAACCACAGTAAGGATACTGAAAGATGGAAGGTGCAGAATTAAGGCTATATGTGACCATAGAATCATTTTGGATGGAAAAACCTCCAAGATCAGCGAGTCCAACCATTAACCTAACACTGCCAGATCCACCCCCAAACCACGTTCCTGAGCAACATATCTACACATTTTTGAACACTTTTAGGGATGGTGATCCAACCACTTCCCTGGGCAGCCTGTTCCAATGCTTGACCACCCTTTCAGAGAAGAATTTTTTTCCTTCCAGAACAATGCCTCTATCTTTTTGCATTAGACCAGCTTCCAAATTTGACTTGTGTAACATAAGCTTCACTTTAACTATCATACTTTTTCTCTCTTATCTGTATAGAAAGCAAAGCTATGTAAGCAGGATGATAAATGCAAAGTACCACTACAGGAACCTGACCATCAATAACTAACAGTTTGGCAGTGGGAGCACCAGCAGAGCCCTGTGCCACTTTCACAGGGTACTGTCATACTTGGGAAGTGCCATATCCAGCCTGCCAGCCACCTTTCGATGAGTCACCGACGTGACAATAAGTCACTTGGTAGAGGTGCATCTATGGGACTCTCCACAGAGAGAGACGGCAAAAAAAAAAAAAAAAAAAAAAAAAAAAAAAAAAAAACAAAACTACAAAAACACAAAACAAAACAAAAGACCCCGATCATAAATGTTATACCAAAAGCCACGACATAACTTTGTTGCTGGAAGCCCTGAGCCTTCCCTTGCGCTCCGGGGCGCGCAGACTCCGGGCACGGCGCGGGCAGAGCCGCTACCCTCGGCCCCTGGAGTGGAGGTCCCGCCGCTCCCGCTGAGGGAAACCAGCAAGGAGCCGCTGCTGTCTCCCAGCTTTCTCTAACCCACTGCCAGGCGCCTGGAATTCGCTTTGTTCGTGGAAAGCACCTGTGGAAAGCGCCAGCCCTCAGAACCCCAGACCGAGCTGCAGCCGGACCCCCTCCCTGCCTGCCTGCGGCCGGGGTCTTAAGGAAGGGGCCGAAGGTGAAACCTTGCTCCGCGTCCCTCTCCTCCAGCACCTTTTTCACCCCGAGGAAAACCCCGGGTCTGCCCCGCTTCCCTGGGGATACAGGCGGCCTCTCCCCGCTGCCCTGTGGCAGAGAGACCCCGCTGCCCCGCCCGGCCACTCACCCGGGTTGAAGAGCACCGTCCCCTTGAGGTAAGCGTACTCTTTGGTGCTGATGTCCAGGCTCCAGCACTTGGCCAGGAAGCCTTTGATAGCCTGGATCTCGCCGGCCGAGGGCAGGTGCGGGCCGTGGTGCGGCCGGCCCGGTGCCGGTGGCCGCGGCGGGGGCTGCTCGCCCTGCTGCCGGGCGGTGAGGATGCGCTGCAGCATGCTGGGCTCCGCGCTCTCCACCGTCTCCAGGTGCACCCGGTCCTGCGCCAGCCCCAGCAGCAGCAGGGGCGCCCAGCAGCTGCGGACCAGCAGCAGCTGCTCCTCCAGCGGCAGCTCCTGGAAGCAGGGCACGTTCTGGACGAAGCGCAGCGTCTTCACCAGCACGGCCGAGGCCGCCTTGCAAGCCACCTGCGGGCTCCGCAGGGCCACCCGCCGCCGTGACCCGCAGGGGCAGCCCCGGGGCGCCGGCCCGGCCGGCGGCACCGCCCGCTCCTCGCTGCGGAGGATGCTGTAGAGGATGCTGCTGTGCCGCCGGCCCTCCGCGCAGCAGCGGCAGCAGCGCTCCGCGCACGCCATGGCACCCGCGGCTCCGGGGGCCGGGCTGAGCCGTGGGGAGGCTCGGCGGGGCGGTCCCTGCCTCCTGGTCCCGCCGGCGGACGCGCACCGCTCGCCCTCTGCCCGGCTCCTTAACTTATTTATAGCCGGCGGGGGTGTGTGCGTGTGTCTGTGTGTGTGTGCAGCCGCAGGGGCTGTACCGGCCGTTCAAAGGGGCAGACACTCTTCACTGGCTGGAAAAGAGGCGGGGGGGGGGGGGGGGGATGA